>LQRL01173960.1:3328-23464 GCA_001703475.1 Hydroides elegans
ACTGCAGCCAAGGAATGTATAAGTTCAAACCCCGCGATTGCGGTACACGGGTGAAAATAATATGAATTGAACATAATATGAGCGCTGAATTTTAGATTGTCAAATTTCTTTCGGATCTTGTCAATAATATCGTTTTTTAGCTAACTAATTTAAACACTTACCTTATGTATATTTATATTGTGTTTAAATAATTAAAATATTTAAGTTGTGAAAGAAATTTGATAGTATAAAATGCAGCGCTCATATTATGTCCACACGTGTACGTACTCCACAAATCTACTGGCCCAATGTATTTGGGGATCGTCACTGCGATTTGCCAAATGTTTATTTGTGGATTTCTAGGGGTCTGACACCTTTGTTTTTGCACTTTAACCTTCTAGGGGCCTTTAACTGCAGCTTGTGATGAGTATTATATTGATCCCATCCCATAGGGACCCCACTGGAAATAGGCTTTAGAGCTTTCGCGAATAAATAATAAAAGTAAACAGCTGCAGCCAAGGCAAAATTTTATAGGAATTTCTACGAATACTTACTTTCTGATTTGTTTCCTCCCTACTTAGAGGAGTCCATGAACTTTTAATACTATGTTTCACTGTGTTTGACATTTTGAATGTAAATTAAGGGCAAATATACGAGTAAAACAATAAAAACAGAAAAATCAGAGCCGCAGAAACCCGTTTGTTTACACCGCCATCTTGGTTTTCACATCGTTAAATTTCTTTCTCCTTAAGACTTTTGGACATTTCTGTCTTATTTTTTTTAATACACTTAGGCCTCTTTCAGACTTATGCAAAAACAATTCGACCCATTGTGAAATCCATTTGTAAAAATTATGCCTCGTCTACTACTTCGGCCACCAAAATTTTGCCCATTGACACTATACTGAGAAAAATCGCTATGTAAACAAAATGCTTTATGAAAATAATGTTGAAAATAATAATCCATGATTTGTTTGCACAGTATCAAAAAAATATATATATACTCTCAAATCCACGTTGGACGACACAAAACTGAAGGATGTGAATCCATTTTTTAAACACACATGTGAAATGAAAACTACTGCTTAATTTATCTCGTTTTTCTTAAAAAAGTGTCCGATGTGTCTTCTTTCTCTAGGGGACGAAGTGTCTTTATTTCATGAGGGGCCGAACTGTCTTTTCTCAAAGGGGCAATATTGAAAGAGACCAACGTGCTAAGAGCCAAAGTGTCCAAATATATCTTTATACGATTGTGTATCAATCATAAAATCCTTTGAATAAAGGCAAAACTATTGTTGTACACGATCTTGTTTCTTCTTTTCAATAAATAATGCACTAAATTTCACAATTACCTACCCATTTTAATAAATATGACTATTAGTTATGCACATTTTATCAGCAACAAAAACACGATCGACTATTGTTTACATTACTGCTTCAAAAAGCTTCTGAAACCCTCATCAAATTACAAAAGAAATAATGAAATCGTCGCATCTATTTGTATATTTAAATTGAAACTGTACATGTTAGTTTAAATACTTTTATTAGGTCTATCATTCATTTCCGTTGTGCAAGACTTGTCAACTTAAATATTCTACAGTTAAGTTTCGTCACCGATGCTTCCTTTGATAATGTATATGCAGTTAGTTCAGGTTAGCATTTGTATCAATCAGAAACTTGTAAATTACTTTCAAAGCCTGATTCAAAATTGAAAACTATTAGCCTATTTTATATACACGACCCTAGAGCTTATTTGATTTTGTTTCAAACATTGAAGTTATCAGGATGAAAGAAAACGTAGAAGCTATACATGACCTCATTTTTCATCATACACAACTATCCATATTTTTCCAAAACTCAATCTCTCAGCAACAAAGCTCTTGAATCACAGAATTTCGGAATTATTATGTTAGAAAAAATACTATCTAAATATTGGTATCCGATGAGAACTTGTCATGCTGTTTGTATTTACTTAATAAATTATGATATAATATAATATATATTTAGGAAAAAAAATGTGAAATACAGAAACAAAGTAAACGAAATACAAATGACTTCATTGCACGTCAGAAATGTCAGAAAGAGAGTACTGATGGCGTCACCAAAATGTGTTATGAGTATTTACTGACAGAGTTAACAGGGCGATGCGAACGTAAAAGCAAAACTTGGACGACTCCAAACAATCAACTTTTTAAGTGTGTGAACCTCACCAACTTGAAAATTGATGTAGCGTCAGACGTATACTTAATGTGAAAAATGACTAGATGCTGCTAGAAGACTAGTTGTTATAATTATGGTTCTCGATAATTTTTCCTAAAAAGAAGATATACTATTTTAAAAAAAAATAAAGTATGTGATATAGAAGTACATATGCTATAACCTGGCTTGCTACAAAACGGTGTTGAATGCGTTTCCTGCTTCAACCGCAGACCTCTCTCGCGAGTCTTCGGGGTCTTCCTAAATTGACTTTGATTCATTGGCGTTATTCTTTCCGTATTCGGTGGCTCTTGTCACCAGTGGTAGCCCGGTTTTCCTCAGATATGGGTGCACCATTTATTTGGCGATCAGTGTCTGTCGTGGTCTTGAATTTGGGTTGAGCTATAAACAGGTCTTTGGGTCACATTCAGGCCTTTTTGTTTTGATTATATATGTTATTTTGCGTTAGTATGCATGATCATTCTCATTGCTTCATTTCTGACGCTAATTACTAAGACTGCTTTGCGGAACTCCATCCACATGCCGCAATGTAGCATAGATCCATAGGTGTACAGGACATGCCTTCATGTCTTATAATTGAGCTGACGATTCATGGAAAAGAAGATATATATTATCTTATATATAAGAGAATTTGCTTAAATATATGCAGGGTTGCACATAAGGATTTTTTTACCTTCGCCAATTTGGCGAAGGACTTTTGATTCACCTTCGCCAAACTCGGTTTACCTTCGCCAGATTTGTGAAAGTCCAAAATCACCTTCGCGTTTTTCTCTTTATCGATTTTGACCTTTCTACTATACCTGACTAATATCTATCTCAGGGCTTGACCATAGCCGATTGTTGATGGGGATCGGGCCACTTACTTTTACCAATTAGTCGCCTAACTATGTTATGTCCATACCAGATATCATTGGTTCACTTGTGCCATAGCATGACATGTTCACATCCTAAGGCGGGACCAAACTTTCTTAAGGAAATTTATCATCAAATACATAACCAGAGTGTAAAAGATTTGCTAATAGGTCATTGGTGACCGAAGAATACATAAATCATTTGCAAAGCACCATGGAATTAAATATCAGAAGAGATAATTACAAATTTTACAGGGTGAACAGTCCCCAGTCAGTTTCGAATTCCCTGATTTTCCCTATTTTTCTTTTTCGTGATCAAAGATTAGTGCTGGCCCAATTTAAACTGGTACTTTATAACAAACCATAACTATATTCAGTTACTGTCCAGGAGCCTACGTCGCCAGTCAACGTTTAAAGAAATCATAAGTGTATGCGGGCGACGAAGGTGCGGGCGATTTTTATTAAAGAAATTATAAAAATAACAAATAAATGCCATAACAAAATTCTCTGATTATTTTCAATAATTTAAAATAAAATTCTCTGAATCTCTCAAAAATGTTGATTTCTCCAGATTTTCCCTAATTTGAAAACGGGATTTTGAAATTCAATGTTTTCTCCTAATTTTTCTTTGGCTGGTCATCCTGATTTGAATTATATTTGCAATAGCAAATGATACATGATGATGCGACTGGTACTTGCATGCAATACATGATGAATTCCTATTTAAAATATTTATATCGATATCAAATTCTTAATTATTGCCAGTAAATCGAGCGCCGGAGCCGCGAGCAAAAAATCTACGCTTTGAAAATTTTATACGAAAATATTTGTTCGACAAGATTATGAATTTGACCAAAACTTTACCTTCGCCAATTTGGCGAAGGTGTTTTTGTTCACCTTCGCCAAATGGATTTCACCTTCGCCATTGGCGAAATGCGAAGGCTTATGTGCATACCTGATATGATACTTGGATATTCTTCCAAGACCTGATACTTGCATATGTAATCTAATTGTAAGAGGTTAAAACGGCAGCTCGTATGGAGTGCATGAGAAACCATAGGTTTGTTGCGTAAAATAACATCGAGAACCACAACATCAATCTTTAAACTTATCAATTCCGATCAAGAAACTAGTTTCCAACGCCTTGCAATGACTAAAGACACAACGGAACAAAAGCACAAAAGAAAGGTGTAAAACGTGTATGGACAGCCCAATAAAATTGCATTGCTAACGAATTAGCAAAACCAGAAGCTACTGAGAAAAGTAATCAAGACCGATGTGTATGTATCGATAAAAATAAAATCGAAATAATTATAATAATTATTTCAATTATATCAACTCACTTTACGAAAGTTATTATTTTCCTTGTAGATGACTTTGGTGATCGGTGTTGACACATGGGCTTATGTTAGTACGCGACCGTACTATTCGACCAGTAGACTTAACATAAGTGGTCTTGCTCTACTTAGTCATACTTTATTAAATGTTTTCGTTTGATATTTATACAGTATGAGAATGAAACGCAGTAAGTATCAATTCGATGTTTTTAAGTAATCGTAGCATAACTAATCTTAAATAATGACATATATTCGACTTGCTTCGTTTAACTTGGCAACTGTTGGATATGCAAAGTACCTTAAATATTGCTTTGTTGCAGCTTCATCTGTGGATCTTCAGGTCCCTGCCAGGCCACAATGCGCATTTTGACGAAAAGAGACTATGCACTCTTCCAGGGTCGTCAACGCGGTTGATCACCCGGCGCCTCCACAGATGGGCACATTTGCTCTTTTCCTTTCCGCCTCTCCTTATTTCTTCTCTCAGTTCCATATGGAGGTTTCCCATGATGTTTCTCCCCGGCCAGTTCTAAGGGTTCCATCAGCCAACTTCCTCCTTGGACGACCCACGCGACCAGAAGTTGCCGCCAGGCACAGTCTCCACTATTGTTAGTTTGCCCTCATTAATTCATGTCTATATCTGGGAACGCATTCAAATTTCATGCGTATTTCATGATTTCGAGACGTTCGGTTTCCCATACTCTTACTGTTATGACCCTCTTTCCTCCGCTTTGGATTCACATGCGTTTTTGCCCTGATTATGTCTTTTGCAACACTCATCGGCTTCATGAATTGATATGCATGCACGCTTGATGCAAATGTCCGCTAGAACACTCGAATGGTGCATGGATAGAAGTTGCTAAGCACGTCGTGTCTTCCCTTGAACGTAATTATATTCTCTAATTGGGTATCACGTATCCTTTTGGACTTTCCTTCAGTGCTTTCGGCGAGTCTCATTCTGTCCTGATTCGTTGCTGGCACCAGACTGTGGAGGTGGTCTTCACCTACGTTCCGGCAATTCACCTGTCTTGTCGTGTCGTTGACGTTGCGGTTTGCTGTTGACTCTGTCCCGGGCGGAGTTTCGCCGGGTGAACATTCGCTCCGTCGTCGCCAGATCAACATAGACGCGGTTTCTGCATTGTCCTCGGCGTCCTTCAGCAGACTCCGTCTTTCTCTTGCCTACTATTCCGGGCATTTTCAATGCTCTCCGCGATGAGTTTCCCGGGTATCCGCGGCATCCTATTTCTATAGGGAAACACCATATTTTCCAACCCTTTGCTCTGCATTGTTCAACTAGGTCGTTATACTTGAGCATTTTTCTCTCATAGGCTTCTTCCATCCTCTCTTCCCACGGTAGGTCAACTTTATCATGATGCACATTCGGCTGCTCCTTAATAAAAGGACGATATCGGGACGGTACATTAGTGTATACCAGAACTACTTTGTTCTTATGGTTTTGCACTGTATTTTCATCAACTAGAGATCAGGTTTTGGTATATATTTGAGAAATAAAGAAGTGCATAAGGAATGTGTCATAAGCTAGTTTGCAGTTTTTTAACGGCTTAATACGTCAAAGACCAAAGCATCAATAAAAAACGCGTTACGTCTAAACAATAATATACGAAATAAAATCTTATAAAAATGATAACGTTTTGGTAAAATACAAGTAAATTCAATTAATAAATATTCAAATTAGTTATAATAATTAAATAATATAATTATAACTTCTCATCAAAAGAGGTAAAACGTATTTTTATTTTGATTTACCTTCATAAACAAGCTCGGCGGTGTCCGGGCAAACTGTTTGTCCCCATCTGGCGACCATAAAGTCCAGCTGGCTTGTGATGGCTGGAGTAACTGTTAAACATAGAGAGGGAAAACCTTCATAAGGCTGTGAAAAAATGACATATGTAGTCCATTGTACGCAAATCGCATACCTTCACAATCAGCTGCAGGTATGTTGAACGTATAAGCACATGTATCAGCTTCGAACGCCTTCAAAGTAGAGCAGACCAAAGCATGAACGAAAAAATACACAAGTCCTTCATAGACATGTTTATGTGTTAGTTTTAAAGTTAAATCCGATAAGTTATTGCGATGTACGGAATGTGCGCCGCGTCCGATCAATTGATACATATTGTCAGATGCTTTATTTGATTTGAATAAGTATTGTTTATTTGAAATTTTGATCTCATACTATATGTAAACAATTGACTAAACACTTAACTATACACTTAACGAATGTGTCAATATGAAATCAAATTAGCAAATTGCCATTAATAATACCTAATTATAGACATAATTTGGCTTCCTCCTTCCTTAAAATATTTTTCAACAAACACAACACATATAACAATAATATTGATTCGGTTTAATTAAAACAATGTTAGGACAAAAGTGATCAATAATGTTTTGAATAACATATTTTGAACAACACATGTTAAGTTTAATGTGCATTCGATAACATAATCATGTCCATTATACTTTTACAGTTCCTTAATTTTGAACGGGCTTTAAGATATTTGGACGCATTGCTGTAAGTGATTAAGCATTATCAACCATCTGACAATGCCTGCGCAGTTTTAACTCGTTTTCTAAACAAATATTATAAACAAATTTTAGCAAAATATTGACAACCTCATCGCATAAATGATGTTTAATAAACAGCTATACTTGCACTCATTATATATCACCATATATCATAGTCTGAATGCAAATACAACTATGCATGAACTTTTTTTCATTATACCATAGAAATAAATATATACATTTTAAGGACAAAAATGAGTGTCCTATGGTTAAACGAGTTCCTTTTCTAAATAATGGCTCACTATATTTTATATGCATTCCTTTAAATATACTTAATTTGTCATTAATTTATCTCAAAATCCTATATACGCAAATATCACTTAACAAATAGGAAAGTTTTTGCACGAAACATTCATTCAATAAAAATTTACTCATAATATATGTATTGATTATGCTGTTTATAAATCTGGTTTAATATTTTTTTCATGGCAACAAAAAAGCATTTAGATCATACTTTAATGAGAATCAAAATCATTTGGTTGTGCTACACAATGCTTCACAATGCAGGTTTAACAACGATACATCTAAAACGTGTTTACTGTTTATTATAAACTCGATAAACCGCTGTAAATGCGTCGCATGAAATATAACGTTATTTGTTTAATTGTAGTAATGTTATTGAAGGTGAGCAATAATAAGTCCTTTACTCAATTATCTTAATTATTTCCTTTATAAAAATTATCTATTCATGAAGGCCTTCATTACAAAATTAAGTTGGACAATCGAGTAGTTTAAGCTAGTAGTGCGGTTTCACAATTTTTGCAAAAGGAACCCCCCCCCTTAGAGGCACCTATATGCTTTTCACAAGGCCATGCGTTTTTTAACGAGATCATGATAAACAATCGTAAGTAATACAAAAGTATCATTTGGCGAAAGTATCATTTGGCAGATGATAAGGAATTTTGCTGCATGAAATGAATAATCTGACATTTAAATATAATAATTAATTAGTGTTAAAATTAATACATCAACATTTTTCTGTAATGAAAATCATATAAAAATATTTTGAACGAAAATTTTGAAGATATGAAATGATAAGACATAATTAATGTATCGTTGATATAAACTCTATATGTAATTATATATATGAGGTTCTTATGTTTCCAATCCATTGTTATTTATTCAAAGTTTGAAGGGCTTTGATATTGGCCTGATTGCAAAATATATATTGAATTACATATTGAAATAATTTAAAACACAAATAATAGTTTGGTTCTTAACAAATGATTGTTAGCAAAACATATAAATTCGTGTAAAGACAACCTTTTTAAATAATCTTGCATGTTGAATAATGGTTATTCTATCAAACTGATACTCAGATACTGTTTCAAATAATTCAAAATATCTATTCTTACATTGTTTACATGGCCATATTACTGGACTTTCCTTGCATACTAAGATGTATTTGTCTCGTTGAACAATATCATTTACTGCGTCAACTGGTAATTTGTATTCGATTTGCCTGAATCCATGGTATTTTATGCTGAAAAGTAATTAGTTTTCAACTTATTTTAGATGTTAGCATACTATTGGCTTCTTCTTATGCATGACTGTATGAAATCAGAAATATATGTGATATATTAAATATATATGTAATTATAGGTGTATGGTTTATGGTCCTTTTTTATTAAATATACAAATAACATTATCTAGATATGTGTATTTAATATTTGATTTTACATTATACGTTGAAATGAAAGTAACAGGTAATGTTGCTGTATGATTATTTTTTTTTTGTTAAATTAACAACTACAATCAGACTTAATTATATCATGTAACTGTATGCATTTAATAAAATGATAGGTTATTCTTAAATCCTCAACTTAAGTTCAACATACTTATGTTGAATATTATTTTAAGTAAATCATTATTGTTACTGTCCAAGTATAGACTACGAGTTCAGCATACATACTTTGATAATTAAAAATAATGCATTACTGTCACTGCTGTCTAAATTATAAGCTACTTTGTCATTTGTTACAATGTAAATGTGTATAACGTCAGAATATGAATCAAATTTGAGGGTTATTTTGATACTTAGTTCTTGCTGTTTCCGGTATAATCTATCAAGTTATGTCTAAATGAAACTTGACGAAACAATTGTAAATATGATTTATCGTAGAAGAAATGCTAGCACAATGTGGTCAGCGCAGTTTTGAAAACAAAACATTTGCAACATACTTGACAATACTATGTTGCCTATTTTATCATATAACGTACATAAATAAGTTTACATTTGTGAACGGTCATTATTCATTTTTGTTGAGATGTTTACGTTTTATAGCTTTTAAACAAATTACATGGATTACGTTATATTGATGCTTGCATGTATGAAAAGAAACAGTATCCAATTTTTACCAAAATGTGTTTGATTTTGTAGATTAGTCTATGTATTTTCCACTTAACATGAATAAATTTATATTAATGAAAATTGTTATTGTTGAAAATACAAAAACGCTTCTCTAAATAAGTGTATTTATTCTTTATTCTTTACACTATACCTTGAAATAATTCTAATTGATGATAGTCAGTAATCAGGCAATTTGGCCTCATGAATTTCATATTTTGTTTAATTGACATATTTAATCTGACAAAATCATATCAAGTTATGTTATATACTTAATAAAATGATTATGCTATTCCCACTTAATAAAATAATTATGCTATTCTTACATCATCGACTAAAAACCATAGCTTATTTTAGCAAATATGATGAAATAGTGTCTAAATTAGGCTTTGTGCAAATGCCCTTGTGGTTAGTATTCTTAATGAGTTCATTGCTATACAACTGCTTAGCTTAGGTTACGAGTTATATAAATACAATTAATAAAAGTTATACATTGAATCTCTGTTACGGTCAATATTATTAACTAATTATGAGTATGAATATGAACACAAAGGTTTTTAGACTTAGTCCTAGCTTGTTTCTGCTTCATATTTTAAGTAGATGGTTTGTCGTGAGAATGTTAGCACATTGTTTTTGTGGCAGTTATGAAAAATAAACGAAAAACTAACAAGGTTTTTATGGCATCTTTGAGATATGCATATTGCTTATAAAAGACTACATAATCAATTCAACATGTTTAAAATGTATCTATTCATTTTTGTTAAAATTTTAAGATGTATTTGCATCTGTTAATTATGTTACATTGATTACGTTATGCTTGTATGTATGACAAAATAATATATATATTCTATATATTCTTAACGTAAATGTAACTGCTGTTTAAGTTTGTAAAGTATTCGCTGTATTCTTGAATTAAATTGAATGAAAATATATTAATGACATTTTAAGTTCTGAAACTACAACTTAATAAAACAAATGTATTGAAATGAAACGTTTTTATTTGAATGTCGTCAAAAGAAAAACATGTTGGCAAATTTCACCAAAATGTATACTTTGTTTTCTACAAGATTGACAAAATTACAAAACCAACAAACGAACAATTCGCGATTGTGGTCTCACGCACTAAAAAGTGAGAAATATTTTAGATTATTGTTTCAAATTTATCAATGAATTGGTTGATTAACTGTGAGCTGTGTAAATACTTAATAATGCACTTCTTAAACATAAACCTTCACCAACTTTATATTCAAAACGAACAAAATGGATGTACAAATGAAAAAAATGCATAAACTTGTAAATTGTGTAGATAGCAAAGATAGAAAAAAAGAGAGAGATAAGAAGTCATTTATGAAATACAGCAATACTTTTGACATATTTATGGTTGACTAGATTTAGAACATGTGAAGTAAAGTTCGATCGTTCAAAATTAAGTTTATTGAGATGAAATGTTTTAATATCACCAACAGGTAAATGATGTAATATTTAAGCAATATATTTATTTCGCTTTATTTATAAAGCCTCAAAAAGGGAAATAATTTGTTATTTGAAACGAACAATTATTACAGGATTAATACAGTTAATACAGGATTGGGTCTTTCTGACACTTAAAAGCATCCATTCAATTTAGATATATTGCAGGTGTAGCTGAATGGGTGTATTTACCGAAATTAAGTTATCGTGTATCAATTGACCAAACCTATTTGCGTCAGAACTTATATACCATAGATATAATATATCCATTCGAGCTTAAAATATTTTTTAAACGGTAAATCAAAATTCCAAAGCCATAATTATACTAAAAAGAAACCCCCAGATAACCACACACCAATGAAAATAATTGATCAAAATTATTTAAGGTTTTACTGAATCATTTCAGTTACCCTAAAAATAACCTAAACATACACCTAAGATACTTCCAAAATTATTTTTAACATGTCACTCAGGTCAACCCATCATACTCAGAAACAATAACTTGTATGTTTTCCTTGCAAACTCACTAGTTCTAACGCGTACAAACTGAACATACAATTTCGTAGCCACTTTGATACGGTGGACATTTCAGGGAACCGCACGCTGCTTCGACAATATACAGAAGACCACCATTCTTGTCTTCATGGCCGCCATTGACTTCCTCCATTTCAAAATCGACGCAAATATATGTTGCACCTTTGTGAGTGTATTTTTCGGTTGCCAACCATCCTGAATATTCCAGTGTCCACTCATCGGGACAGGTCAACTTGGCAGGAATCATCAACTGCCGACCTGGTATTGTGGCAGACAGAATATATTAAAGGAAAGACATTGATATGGTTAAACTATAGTTTATTCGTATCGGTGAGCTGTAAATATTTATTGACATTCTATCAATAACCCAAGATATAATAAATATTTGTAAATAATTTTCACCTGTAGCATGTGCAGTTCATTTTTACTATGCCCTAGAAGCCATTGCAATTTCAATGTTTTGCTTAGTTTTATATTTATAAATGAAATTTCATGTATATGTATATATTTTTAAAATGCATAAATAACAAAACTAACAAACAAAAACTGCCAACCTCGGCCAGTTACACTGCAAACGGCGCACGGGACGTCTTGGTCGTGAACATTTGCCCATCTCCCAGAATCGTCATCATATTCGACACCATACATGCGGGCATTAGACTGAAAATTTGTTGTGGCGTCCTCGCGAAAGTCCGGTTCTTTTGGCAAACATTGATAATCAACTCCTCCTCCACTGTACGAGTAACTGTTTTTTCCAGCGTAACCTGGAATGAAATAATATTATGGTAAAATATAATTGCATATTCTTCGTACCGTAATAATAAAATACAAATATTTCTTTTTTTAGTAAAGTGATATCTGGGTCGCATATTGTATAACGATGGTATCACACATGCGATTTAGGTTATAATTATAAGGAAATTAATTCCAGATGTTTAGAAGCATGCTTCAAAGTATATATCATAATAGTGCGAATAGTGTTAATAGTTTCATGAGAAAATACCAAGAGCATGTTTTGTTTTGCTTGTTCCAATACCAAATGATCTATGATAGGTCAATGCATACAGAACATAATTTCACTGATTCTTTAAAACTTTGAAAATCATTTTAGAACACTATGCTACCTTCATAGACAAGCTGCGCCCCATCCGGACATACGGTGCGTCCCCATCGCACATACGTAGAACCTACTCCATTGTCAATGGTATCTTCAGCCTCTTCCTCTGTAATTGGTGTACTCTCCATGGCCACAATGCGGTCGGTCAGCAACTCCATTTGTGATTGCTGGTTTTGAATAGTTGCTTGCTGATTTTGAACGATGGAGACCAAAAAGGCGAGTTCGTCATTGATGGCCGGGGCCACTGAATGAATAGAATACTTCAAGATTGTAAGATTTCTAAAAAAAAATCAATTCATTTTTTACCAAAAAAAAATATAAATAGGTATAACTTGCGAATCAAAATGTGATACTTCCAGGATAAAGATATAACATAGGTTCACCTTAACACTTTAGAAGCTCTTAATTCATAAGTTAATTCTTAAGTCATACCATTAATGAATATTATGTAAATTTATCATGTATATTTAAATCAATCCTTTTTCATATCCTTTTAAACTAAAAATTATTTCAAATCACATCCTATATCTTTAGTCAGGAGCGTATTTTGTTTGTAAACCAGGACATTTGTTGACAATGTGTCAATATCAAGGCGTACAAAGCGCACAAATAATATTCACTCAATTTGATACTTTTCTATTCAAGGTCAATCACAACAAAAATGTTGCCTTTTATTTGTTGAATACACTTTTTTGAAATACACTGTTTCTTTGACCACTTTTTTCTTTGAAATACACTGTTTTTTTTTACCAAAACAGCACACGTCAATGCCCAATTTGCCAATAATTCATTTGTAAGGTTTATGATCAAAACAATGTTTGATTTTTGATCTGTTTCCAAAAAAGTGTTTTGATCGCTTATGTTTACATTACAATGTAAGTAAACTATATTTGCCGAAGTGCGACTATGGTCGCCTATGTTTAGCTGCGTGATTAAGGGGCTTAAAATCTAATTTTGTTTTTAGAAATTTGTTACATTTCAATGTCAATTGTACAAAATGCATTGTATTTAAATCTTATCCAAATTAAAACTACGGTTATGAATTAATGAACGTTAATCACAATTTATCCAATCAACCAGTTAGCCTGAATCACTGAGTGCTAGAATGTACATTTCACGTTGTCAAGGTTGTAAAAATTATAGAGATGCAAACAAACTGCACAATTTTGACAACATTCTTGAACAAAGTTGGATTAGTTGTATGAACTTACCTTCACAATCGGCAGCAGGGATGCTAAACGAATAAGTGCATGAATCAGCTTCAAACGCTTTGCAAATTACAGCTTGGCAAATCATGGCCAAAGCAAACATTACTATTTGATTGAAACACATTTTTAAGTATTTGAATCAACGTTTTGGCCAATAGGTTATAGGCTATGAAGAAAATTGTTTAGAAATGCGCCGCATCCAAATAATTTATACATGTAGACAGATGTTGTTTTCGATTTTGATAAGTATTGTTTATTTGAAATTGCCACATGATAGCGATTGACTAAACACTTAACTATACACATAATCCATTTTCCAATATGAAAACAAATACGCAATTTCTCATTAATTATACCTAAATATAGACACAATATAGCTTCCCCATTCCTATTATTTGTTTTAACAAAAATAACATATTTTTAACAATGATTATGATTCGGTTCAATTTATGGAATGTTTGGACAAAAGATATCAATAATGTTTTGAATAACATATTTTGAACAGCACATGATAAATGGAATATGCATTCAATAACGGAGCTATGTCCATAATACGTTTACAGTTCATTAATGTTGAACGGGCTTGAGAATAAATGGACGCACTGTTGTAAGTGATCAAGCATCACCTAGCCATCTGACTAATCCTGCGCAGTTTAAACCCGGTTTTTAATAAATAATCATAAACAAATTTTAGAAACATATTAAAAACCTCATGGCATATATGATTTCAACAAACTGTTATACTAACTCTATTTTATATTTCATATTTTGAATGTATATTCAACTTTAATAGCAAAGTGGTGCAATGATGAAATACACCAAATATATACATTTTAAGGAATAAATAAGAACGCAAGGGTCAAACAATTCTTAATGCGTTCTGTTTCTAAATTTGAGTTTACTATATTTGACCTGCTTTTCTTATTTTGCAAGACTTAATTTTGTATTGATTTATCTTACAATCTTATATTTGCCAAAACGTTTAAAAGATAGGAAAGTTTTTATTTGCAACACATGTATTCTCTAAAATTGTACTTTGACTCATAATGTATGCATTGATTATGCAGTGAAATATGTGTGGGTGTTTAATTCTCTGTTTATAATTAATCTTGAAATATTTTTGTTATGAAAACGAAAATCATTTGGGTCATAGTTGAATGATAATCGAAATTATTTGTTTTTAATTTGCGCAGTTGATCTTTGTTAGTAAAAATTACAAAGGATGTCTATAGGTGTGCGCATATTTACAGACAACTTCCAAAATACAATGCACAATGCACAAATACAATATACGCTACAGTGTATGTAACGTATGTTGTTTGCTTGGGGTTAAATGAAGCTTGAAAAGCGAAATGTGATCATATTGATTTCGATTTTTTCATAAACATTTTATTGTTGCTATTTAATGTTCTATAATGCGATTTTTACAACGATATAGCTAACAGATGTACTTTGCTCATTATAAACTGGATCAAAAATAAGACTTAGCTGTCCACACGTTGTAATTGCGTCACATGATGTTATTGAAGATACGTAAAATTAAGTCCTTTATTAAACTTTCTTTATTCATTTATAAAGGACCAAATATAAAATATGAATTAGACCATCGTGTATTTTTGAGCTAGTCACGCGGGTTCAACTGACTTATTTGCAAAACGTAACTCCTGAAAGACATCTTTCTCTTTTCTAGAAGGCAATACGTGTATTTCCAAGTATTGGGTGCGTTTCTTTTGTTCAAAAGTTTAAGAAGTTTAAGAACTTTTAAAAACTTAAGACGAATAAGCGTTTTTTTTGTTCAGAACTTTCAGAAGTTAAAGAACTTCCAGACAAAATGTAATACAACTGAGAAATGTCTTAAATTTCTTAATTTAGTCACGTGACGAAATATTTTGATTTTTTTAGTTTTGTTTAATTTCAAATTGTGTGGTTTGTTATTTGTAAATGGTGATTTTGTGACATTGTATATTCCGAATACCTATTCAATAAATTTTATAATTGTTTGAACACTATTTTGTACAGAAAATGTCGAAAAATGTATGAGCTGACCTGGACCCTTAAAATTCAGAACATTCAGACGTTCCTTTTTTACACTCTGTCTGAAGTTTCTTCAGTTTGTTAAAGCTCTTAAAATTCTAAAACTTTTTAACAAAAAGAAACGCACCCATTGAGTTATAAAAACTTAAATGCAATTATATGCTTAATCATTTAATTGCTAAATGACAAATTTTATATATTGTTTGCATTAATTGTGTTTTACCCACGTACTTTAGAAGTTACAGGAGCATTTAAAGTGTGCTCCGTCAAATGTGTCTTCATATTTCAAATTCTTTTCAAGATAAGTACTAGTTTTGGCACTTACATTTAGTTTTGACATAAGAATGAATAATTAAATCCATTTTCCTCTCCGACCGTCCCAGAAATTATGTAAAATATTCATGTACAGACCAAACGCTACACATATTTATGCATTTAATTTGATGAGCTGCCAGGGTACGCGACGCCATCTTGTTTTACGAGGAGGGAGACGGACGCTAACCAAAATCTTAATTTTAATCGGTAAGCACACATGTTATTTTTAATAAGCAATGCATATTCAAGTGTTTGTTTTGCATTCTCTAAATGGGAGAAAACCGACAGATTTAGACATCACATTTTGTAATATTGGAGCAATCTTTTGTCCGAGCCAGTCACTGCCAACGTTTCACAACGAGAAGACCGAAATGGCACTTTAAACAACACTGGCCTTTAGTTGAACGGGCGTTGAACGGGGAAGACTACAATATGATGTATATAAATGGTTTAATTGCTTGCCTTTTGCAGTTTAGCTGAATTGAAATAAAGGGAATTAAAAATCATGAACAAAGATTTTGTTGTCACGTGATCGACTGGTGATCTCGCTTGACATTGGGCTCTAAATGCGTCAAAATATACTCTTATTCAAAGACAGCATTTGTAATATTTATAAAACAAAATCATTCAGGTACTTGAAAATTAGATTTATTTTAGAATATGATGTACTTTGACTAATTGACCAATGTAGAATCATGAATCACCGGGGATCCAATATGATGTAGCCACATGTTACTACTTACTTATAATAAATACATGGTTACACACTTATTATTATGAACGGTCTTAGATACAAAGGTTTGTTGTGTAAGTATAACTGAATCGGTATAAAAAGTAAGCATTGTTTTTGGTAATCAGCGAAAATTCTCGAATTCCTAATTAGTCTCGGACAAGATATAAGAAATGAAAAAATATTGAATCATGAAGGATAACCAAAAATGATTAAATTCAAACTATGTTCGCTATAAAAATGCTCTTATATGACGGCTATTAAAATTTACAGACGGATTGGTTAATACATGTTGATTCTGTTTTAACCGGTGATTTGCCATTTTTCACAGGTTTAGACATTCACTTGGGCTTTTCACCAAGACATAAGACGACACGCGATGTCGTTAAATAGTCTTCGGTGTTAATCGCCCCTCTACATACATATTCTGAGCAACCTTCCATCCCTCTTCACACCTGTTCACACACACTCATCATGTTTCGACCGTCCTACGATCGTCCTATGGCTTCTCAGCCCTTCATGTTGAAACCATCGAATTGTAGCAATCTTCCGCCCGTCTATTCTAAACAACCTGTGTTCGCACAGCATCAATCGACCGACAGTCACTTTGTGACTATGAGACATCGTGTCTACTACTTCTCCTCAATGTTCTGTTCAAAAATCCACTCGTCTTTCGGTATTAATTTTTTGATGTTATTGCTTATTTGTTTGGAAGAAAATGTTATAAAAATATTATTTTCCACTTTAATCTTAATGTATGGGGTGGAAGCAGTAAAATTAGAGTGGTAAGCTTTTAAGTTTCGCGGGAATTATTTAAACTAGCAGTAAGTATCATGTAAGTAGCACTATTTTACATCGAATAATATATCCTCATAAAATCACATTTTTGAATGTACAAGGGCAGCAACAGTACATTTCCCAGGTAAGTAACACATTGTGTTAATGTCCCAAACCACTTATGAAATACCTAACTTATTTGTTATTTCATATACATGAATGTTTTATTGTTTTAGGAGTGAACATTGACGAAACGTGAAAAGATGTCTCGCTACGGTCGGGATAGTGATGTTGTAGGCAAGGTCTATGTGGGCGACCTGCCCAGAGATGCCTCAGAAAAGGAGCTGGAGCGTGCTTTCAGGTTTGTCTAAAATAGGGTCTCTTTTGAAATGCATCTCTTATCCAAAATGCTAGAAACTAAAACAGATCGACTGAGCTGTGAATACTCTGGATTTATACTATAATATATTTTAAGTAAGTGTTCGTTAAATTATCAAAACATCTGTTAGAAAGAATTAAAAGTTGGAAACTATAAGCTAAGAAGAGTGGATGGCCAAGTAAGATACAGATTGGTTCGAAAATAAAACATCTGATCATTGACCATATTTCATTGATAAGTCTTAAGAAATCGACTATATCTTGCAGCTATTACGGACCGCTGAGAAAAGTGTGGGTAGCCAAGAACCCGCCGGGCTTCGCGTTCGTCGAATTCGAGGACGAGCGAGATGCCGATGATGCGGTTCGCGGATTGGACGGCACGACGATTTGCGGCAATCGCGCGCGCGTGGAGCACTCGAATGGCAGGGTGAGAGTGATTAGGGTGAAATGCTTTAATGCATGAACGAAGATATGGGAATTTGCATCGGGACGGAATAAATAATAGTGTTTTGTGGATGTTAAAAGTTTGAAATCATTACATTAATCAGTAAATATAATGCATTAACAGCTCTGAGTAATTTACGACAAAGATCTGCATACACGGATGTATGATTGGTACATTTAATTGATATTCATAACTCGTCATTCTGTGTTGACAGGTACGACCAAAGCCATGGGCACGCGGACCACCACCAAGGTAATTATGACACCGAATATTTGAACAAAAAAAAAGATTCAAGACTAGGTTCGCGCCATTTCTTTTCGCAAAAGCTGTGCTGAGAATTCTTATTTTCTGTTGCAACTTTTCCTGTTATGGCGAATAGAAAATGCATGTACAAGGTAATCTTGTTGAGAATGCTGCGAAGGGACTGAACTCTTCTTTTAAGGTGCATTGAGGGGTGTTTGATATAGTAGAAGTACAGAAGACGCGATCCTCGATTTTGATGAATAAAACAAAGTAAGGAAAGAAGCAAAATAGTGAGTTTTTATGACGGGCTTCATAAAAGTTTCGGGTCAAATGGTTATGACAGACCAATCTCAAAATCTCAAGGTAACCATGTCATATTTAAGTTCAAACAGAAAAGGAGAAAGTCAACGTCAGAGAATGTGAAAACTATCAAATTTTTGTCGGTCCGCCGGACCGACATGTCCAATATTTTGTCGGTCCGGCCAATCTTTTTTTCGGTCCGGCATAAAATCGCCTAAAATAATCGGCAATTTTTTATCGGTCAGCCGGACCGACAAGTTAAAAAAATTGTCGGTCCGGCCGAATATTTGTCGGTCCCGGACCGACGGACCGACGGTTTTCATATTCTCTGCAACGTAAAAAAGTGATATAGATGTGGAATGGACATATGATTGATTAGAAAACATAGTCGGGGAAAGACCAATTGAATGGAAAGTGTGTGATAAATTGAGTGTTAACTTTAACTTTGATAAAATAAATTTGATTGATAATATCCTTAAATGTTATGTTGTTTTTGTTTAAAGACATGTTAATCAAAGAATAGTATAATATTTTTCTGTTCTGTTTTGTTTGACTTTTCCAGAAAGCAATTCATAAAGTTTTGAAAATGTGCATTGTAATATACTTTATGGCCTTTAGAACTTTCTTTTCAAAAATTAACATTTATATTTATTAACTCCGCTTTTAATGCAAGGACACTCTCCATCAATCAGTAACGCGGAATCTGCTTAACTATCATGCGCGAATAAATGTTATTTTGTTCGGTATTGTTTGATTTTATGCGTCATATGTCGTATGTTGACAGTTCTTATGTCTCCCACTCTCCTAAACGGATGTTGGAGTATATAGAAATGCCAAATGTCTGCCTGCCTGCTTGTTCTTTCTGTCTGGCCGTCAGTCAATCTGCAGTATCGTTTGGTCAAGACTATCACTTTAACCAGTTCTCCACCCCAATAGGAGCCGAACACTAATCGGCAAGAAATCAAATATCGATTGCAGTCATATCTTGTGGGGTTTATGTTCAATGTGGTGGATAAAATATGACTTTTGCAGGGATGATACTTTTCCGGTTTTTACCGGTTTTCCGGTTTTTTCTTCATCGAAAAAGGTCATTTTTGAGATCGATGCAAATCCGTTGAGATCTCAAAATGGGATTTTGTGGGGGGGGGGGTAATCCTTCCAGAGAGAATTTGAGAAGTCTACGTAATTCCTTCGTCTTTAAAAAAAATCGCTCGCGCCTTCGGCGCTCGTAACGTTATTGAATTATTTTGATATGTGGGTAACAGGGTG
>LQRL01173971.1:0-11457 GCA_001703475.1 Hydroides elegans
CATAGAAATATGGAAACCTTGAACAAAAACTATTTTCATGGAGAACCTGGGCATCGATCCCAGTACCTCTCGCATGCAAAGCGAGCGCTCTACCATTTGATCTAGTCCCCCGTTGAAATTGATTGAATTGTCAGCACGCTCATTGCATTGCATAGTCATAGAAATATTGAAACCTTGAACAAAAACTATTTTCATGGTGAACCTTGCATTGCATAGTCATAGAAATATGGAAACCATGAACAAAAACTATTTTCATGGAGAACCTGGGCATCGATCCCAGTACCTCTCGCATGCTAAGCGAGCGCTCTACCATTTGAGCTAGTCCCCCGTTGAAATTGATTGAATTGTCAGCATGCTCATTGCATTGCATAGTCATAGAAATTTGGAAACGAACAAAACTATTTTCATGGAGAACCTGGGCGTCGATCCCAGTACCTCTCGCATGCGAAGCGAGCGCTCTACCATTTGAGCTAGTCCCCCGTTGAAATTGATTGAATTGTCAGCATGCTTATTGCATTGCATAGTAATAGAAATATGGAAACCCCGAACAAAACTATTTTCATGGAGAACCTGGGCATCGATCCCAGTACCTCTCGCATGCAAAGCGAGCGCTCTACCATTTGAGCTAGTTCCCCGTCGATATTAATGGATTAGCTATGCCCAATATAGTGCTCGTTTTATAACGCATGAGCTGGAACAAGACTTTAAACAAAAGTAATTAACTCTTCAACAGTCAGTTATTAAGATACTATTGACTCTTCTAAAATACTAATTTTGACTCAACCAAAATCAACTAACATCCGAGGCGGTTGAATGTTTGCAGCTCCTATCATTTTCTATATTTGTACTGTTTACATTCAATGAAACCCCATACACAAACTATTCACGCATCCTAAACAAACCACCATCAGAGCTCTGAAATGTGAGCCCACCTTTGTACAGCTCTTCCTTGGTGTCTTTAATTGTGTTTTGAAACGCCGTTCACATACTATTCACTCATCCCTAAATTGAACTCACATCGGCGACGGACTGGTCCAGCAGCGACACACAGCCATGCAGTTCGACGGTCAAGCGGGGAATGTCGCTGACGCAGTCATGATCCGCTACGAGCACCTGGATGTGCTTGCCTTCGACCGCCACCGGAAGGGAGACCTCCTCGGGGTTCGAGCTCACCGTCATCTGTGTGATTACATATTGAATTATAAGCGAATGGCGATTACTTGAGAAGAGCGTGTAGTTCTTATGAGAATGAGGTGTCAAGCCGTATCTTATTTTACAGGAGGGATTGCTGGATGAATGTGCGTACAAAGAAAGGATATGCAATCGTGAGCTAATTAGGGATAATAAATAAAACATTTTTAGGAAATCTATTAATATTACTCATGTAATTTAGGACTTTTAAAAATTCATTATGTTAAACAAAAGCTCAACAAAAAAAAACATCTACCACTCACCGTGTATCCAACTGTTTCCCAGACAACAGCATCATCGCTATACTTGATCTCGAGAGCCGTCACCAAGCAAGTAGACGCCACATCTTGCTCTACCGTCACCGAGACAACGCGCGTCGTGTTACCAAGGGCGATCTGGAGGTAGGGCGTGAAAGAACCGGAGCGGATACCGACGGCCCAGCCTGTAATGTGATGTGATGTTTGTAATCAATCTAATTAATGACAAATATATATAGTTAAGTTTATTTGTGTGTTTTTCATCATTCCGAATTGGAAAACGACAAATGTGGTTAAAACGAATGGGAATGGCCACCCCAACCTATATTCACAATCTATCTATTTTGTATGTCTAAGGAGGGAAACAACTTTAAATATCCAATAAATAGCTAAGAATCGTTTTTTTTTACGAAAAGGGGGTTATCCATCATGAAGATAGTGAGGTAATTATGCTTATTTATTTCATTTTAATTTATCTTTGTATATTCGGGTATCAATACTTAACGTACTTATTTAAAAATTTACATTGTATACCTACACCAAGGATGACTTACATGTCGCTTTTAGAGGAGCTACCTAAACCTGGGCCCATTTTTCGTTTACTCACAATTTACAAACTAGGCGAGCCTTTCTATCTAACAGATGAGTACTCACAAAACCCACCACTTTTCCTTATCAGATTTAAATAATTCGTCTTTCTTTAAAATACTGCCAATAATATATTGTTTTAATCTCCGCGCTCACTTGAGCCTCCATTGAGCCTAGCGTCTTCGGCGCTCGTGTCATCGAGAGAACGCGAGCTGCTCAACTGGCAATTCTGGATGTTGCCGCTCTCCATGCCAAGAGGCACATCCACGCAATCTGGTGAACGTGGAAACATTTAAGAATAGTAAAGATGTGTTTTCATATAAAATTGTTAATGATTAGATGAGAACCATGATAAATATCACACTGTTAAAACATAATCATATCAACTTTAAACCGAAAGAAATTATGAACGCTATGACTTATTTTTTAGAGCGTTGATTTTCAAACAATAACGTTATTTTCATACATAAATGCAGCAATTGGTGTTCAGTTATACACATTTGCATTTGTTGCGCTATCCGCATAATTGATTTAATAAGTTCATATTAACTAACCGACTCCACTGGGTCCCGTGACGACGAAGGAAAGGCGGTCGAGGCGAGACACGAACCACGTGTCGCTGTCGTTCGCGTGCGAATCCCTGTAAAAATGAATGTAGCATTATTATTAAGGGCTTCTAAGATTAGTGATCTACTGAGCTGTGTATATACCATTACTTTCATACACACTGTATGTCATTGAGATCAAAGCCGTTCGTAGTATAATGATGACTTAGTCATAGCTTTTTAAATGAGATAAAAAAATATATATATATATATCAAACATATGTAGGTGATAGTAATTATATAAATAATTCAAATATCAATGTTTTTGTATGCACTTGCCTGTAGATGATATTGCTTCCGCTCTCGAAGGGACTCGTGGAATTGACCTCGACGTCCGTGAAAGGCAGCTCCTCGTCGGGCACGATGTCGAGCTCAAACGTCCAGAACACGCGGTCGGT
Source organism: Hydroides elegans (assembly GCA_001703475.1). NCBI lineage: Eukaryota > Metazoa > Annelida > Polychaeta > Sabellida > Serpulidae > Hydroides > Hydroides elegans. The sequence continues at coordinate 3,040 of LQRL01173971.1, forward strand.
GAAGAATAGTGTACCAAACTGTAAAACAAACGATTTGATTAAATGGTAAATGACAACATCTTTTCATCTGGTTTGGATGTAAATGCCTGGCCAGATTTTGAGCGACGCGGAGCGACAGCGATTTTATCTTTACATGGTCTTTAAAAGAATTTTGGAAAATTGACTATAAATGACAAATAAGGATAAGAATCGCTGTCGCGCCGCGTCGCTAGAAGTCTAGCCACTCCCTATAAGTTTAATTTTAAGTAAATATTGTGATATACATGTACATTATGTGTTCGTATATTTATGATTTATCGGTTGTTTCCGATGATGTTTTTTTTTCTTATACAGTGCACCACGGATAATTTGAACTGCTCGGGACCGGACAATTAAGTTCAAATTATCCGGACTTCAAATTATCCGAATAAATTTTGGTATAAAATAGTGTAAAATACAGAATGGGGACCGAGAAAACTATATTCAGGAGCATCCAACGGATCTGTTCTGCAATATATCTGTTCTGCTAGCTAGGAAAATCAGCCCACTTTTCCTCATTCATTTTCCATAGAATGATATAATTTTATAATTAAATCTGCTAAAATGACCAAGACCCCTATATAGAAATCTTCGCATAGGCATTGGTATAACATCTTTTTCTAGCTAGTTAATTTCAAGAACAGATAAAAAAGAACAGATATAGTTGGCTTATATAGAAAATGAAGCTCGTTGGATGTCCCTGTATATTATACCTAAATTCAAATTATCCGTGTTCAAATTAACCGTGGTCTACTCTATGATATTGGACGTTTAACAAAGTATTTCTAGATTGCTAGTTTTGCAATCATTTGACTCGATGGGTTATGGCCGAGAGTTATGCAAAATTGTTAATAAAAAGAGGTATTTAACATAAAGTTCCACTTACCAAGAAAGAGACGCCACTGTCGCTGGTGTTGGTGACCTCGGGCATGGTGAGATTGTAGTCGATGATTTGCCGGAAGCGCATGAAGGGCGGGAAGAAGAACGTGGCCCTCGTGTTGTATCCCTCCGCCTGCGATTCGTTCGTGTGGAACAGGTGCGCGCTGATCACGATCGGGTCACTGAAAGATGAAAAGGTTTTATGGTTGTTTATGAATACGGTGGTAAAACATCAGGTAAATTGATTTATTTTAATTGCATATATGTTTTCTCGTTTGTGATATTTATTATTGACTGTTTATAAACTCTTCGAGCAATAATTGATACGTTCCCATTTTGGCACATATCAAAGTTTTCCGGACATTGTTTTGATATACGAAGATTATTGAGAAATGAACTATGATTAATGTGAAAATAAAGTTGGACCTTCGTCCAACGTCTGAAGTTAAGATACAACGTTGATATTGATCAAATCTTGATCAAATCTACCGTCGTATTCGATGCATCGTCTAGCAGCGAATGTGTAAGAAATTTCCTCGTCGAGAAGGCTATTATTAAAATAGCAGAGACTACTCAAAGCAAAAATGTGTTTAAGCTCAAAGACTCATTCTTACCCGACGCCATACGTTATTGTCTCATTCATCTCAGCCTCAAGCAATATATCCGGCTGTTCAGTGAAATCCCGATTTACAACAATGTACTTGTCCAGAATATAGACGTTTCTTCCCATGCTCAGCCCGATGCTCAACTTGAGTTCATCTGTATCGTTATTCTCGAGCGCGTCCGTTATTTGCACTTGAACCAGCAGTTTGAATTGGTCGTGTTCTTCTTCCCATGTGCCCTTGCGGTAGGTGACGCCTAAAAAGAGATAATAATGAAAATACAACATGGATTCGAATACAATTTTAGGTTGACATTGATTGTTTAAGATATTGTTGTTGATACATATAATGTGGTTGTGTAGTTCTTTTCAATTCATAGACTATCAAAATTAAAATATTTGAACATATGAGCTAGCAGTTTATTTTTATTTACACAGTCAAATATTTTCCATGAGTAAACTTTGAAATAAGTAATTACATGTTAACATTCAGACTTAACAAACTCTCTGCCCCTTTCCGCTTACCAGTGTTGGTGACGATGCCAAGATCGAATACGGCGTAGTCACTCTGCGTAGTTTCTTGGGTCGAGTTGTACGTTGTGTTGAATTCCAACTCGCTGTTTCCCGCCATGCAGCCGACGTTTGTTCCCGATTCCGTCTATCGTTCAAATCAAGACATTATCTTAAGGCGTGTGTATCAACATCATATATATTATATTTAAAATGGTCATTCTGTGATCAATTCATTATTTAGGATTTCATATTATTGCAGCACACCAGGTCTTTGCTAAAATTGTATTTTAGATTTCTAAACTAAATCGAAATGCAAATACTTGGTTTCTCATATGTGTATTTATATTTACTTTCATCTATACACACGATCCTTATCAACTTATATAATCTTTTTTTTTCTATACTTCATGCACTTACCACTTCGATGTGATGCACAGTCATGAGTGCAGTTAAGTTAACGGGTGTGTCTACATCCAAATAGGCGTTGACCGAGCAGTTGGGTGGCACTGTGACAATGACGGGGATGTCAATGATGTCTCCAGGCTGGCCGCTCACCTCAAGTACTTCAAGGTTGTCGTCGAGACCAATGTCACCCGCGTCCTGCATTAAAAAATATAAAAATATGTTTGTTTTTAGCGGAAATCCTTATTCGTAAATGTAAACGTGAATCGTCTTATAAAACTTAGTATTGATTTGAGCGTGTGTAAAATATGGATCCTTCAAGTTGACTGGATCCATTCACTAAATGGGTGAGATACGAATTAATTCAAATTGTTTAGTCGATTGGCCCAGAAAAAAAATGCTCATATTCATCCAAATGGGATGTTCAAAAGTCATCGTTAGCTTTAAATATAGTCAACTATGAATACTCGATGATATTAATACTGCAGCTATTACATCTTAATGTTTCAAAGTTCTCACCACGTCGTGATCAGTCTCATTGAACTCCTCCGTCAGCATCAACTCCACTTCCTGCTGCGCCACGAGGATCGAGTCATCATTAATTTTAACAGTGGCGCTTAGCAACAGTGAGTCCCCTGGCGACAGCTCGCCGCTTCTCGTTGCTCTCACTGCTGCCTCGATGATCACGTGGTTGGCCTCAGGGTCGTCGGTGGTGTTGATTAGGTCGTATTGGCACACGTGGCCCAGGGAGACGGAGCGGATGTCGACGAAGGTTGAGTCAGTCCTGTAATATGTGGGATAATATGGAATTATGCATGTGTAAAGGTGATCATATAAAGCTTTGCTGCAAACAATATTTTCTGTCAAAATAAGGTTAAAGCCTTTCAGGTAATGGTAAATCACAATATTTCCTAAACGAATAAATCATTTTTAAATATATTTCATAAAACACTATTTCATAACTAACGTATTGTAAAGGTTTACAATGTACATCATGGAAAACGCAGATTGTTTTTTTAACAGCTTAGTTATGCTCACTTTACTATCCTTACAATCATCGTCCCCCATTGAATGCCAAAAGGACTCATTTGACATATGAGTACATTAATGAGCACATTAATATAATCATATATACCTGTACGATTCGTCATCATCGATCATCTGCTTCATGAGACAGGGCAGGTTGGCTCCCACCTTAATAACGGCGAGCGAACAGATCTCCAGCACACCGTCATAGTCCACAGGGGCCAGGAACTTGACCGTGTAGTCGTGCTCAGAGCCCTCAGGAATCTCAAGGTCCATCAAGTACAGCAGGGTCTGTCCTTGAGCAATCGAGTCGGTAACTGTCTGGTTTTCGTTGACGGGCGCCACGCTCAGAGTTACATTTGGAATATCATCACCCTGGAAACACATCATGAAAGTTCAGTACACCTAGAATAATTGGGAACTATTTCAGTGATCACAAGAATTGAAAAGAAATAACGGAACAACTTTTACTTGAGGTTTAAGTCATTTCATCCTACGGCATTTCATCAATGTCATTCAACATATTTACTTAATTTTATGGTGAACGTATACTTTTGTCAGAATAATCCTGCAAGACAGATAATACATGCCGTTTCAATAGATGGAAGATCCACAGGGGTGATGGTTAAGGTTTCCTGGTAAGTTTGATCGCCGTATTCAACCAGAATGGTCACAGTTTGGTCTGCTGTTGTAAGGTCCATCATCTTTACGATTCCCTCCAGCACGATCGTGTTCTCGTCGAATTCAGTCGAGTTGGAGAGGGGAATGTCACCTGAAACAGAAATGCAATGTACATCACACAAATTGCGTTTTTATGTGTTACGTGCATACATGTATTGCTTTTCTCAAAAATTGTTATTTTCTATCCACCACATTTCTATCCAGTTGTGGCTTTAAATTCTTATATACTTACGTATATATCGACTCGTATATGCCTTACCAACGTTACTGACGGGACCCATGATGATATAGACTTCATCGCGGTAAAAGGAATCGGTGAACTCGGTGAAGTTTGATTGAAAGTCTTCCGGGGCGAGGCAGGGGAAGCTGGATCCAATTTCAATCACGCGAAGGTTACATGCTGACATCCCGTCCGTCACCTAGTAATAAAAACAGCGTGATTGGTGTCTCCGATATCAGAAAAGGACTGAACTACATGTATGTGTACATTTTAAAGTAAAATATTTATTGAAAAATACGCATGCGACTTTGTGTAACTAAACATTAAATGTAGCCGGACTTAGTGTGGCGCAAACCAACGATAAATCATACACTGTTATATTAACTAAGCATTCCTATGAAGGTTATTATTGAGAAAACGTCACACCATAAATGGATCCATGTCTTATCTAACATCAAATATTCACAATTTGTTTATATATACCTCGAGAACATTCACCAAGGTACACTTACCTGAACCCTAACAGTGAAGTCAGCTGTACTCTGTGGCGGCAGTCGCATTGTGAGCGTGTATTTAGCGCTGTAGCCCATTCCCAGGTCAGCGTCGTTCTCCTCGCCATCGCCACGTGTCAGGTTGAACTCGGGCTCGATGCCTAACGGCTAAATGTAGCAATGATGAATATAGATCTATTTATAATCATTCATCAATTTTAAAATGGTTCTGCTTCTGCGAATAGGTAACATGGTTGATTATTCAAAATCAGTTGCTGGTCAAAGTCGATGATGTTGTAATTTAGGATCATAAGAAAAATTGGAACGTAGTAATGGGTAGATAATTATGTGATATATGATAATGTTAAATATATATGCTATAACATACTTACATAGACTTGTTGATCAGTAGTTGCAGTGATGCTGATCTGCCCGACCCAAATGAAGCTGTGGCTGTAGGCGATGCCCTCGTTTAGCCAGTCAGTCCAACCTGTCAGCAACATATATTATTTGAAATATTATTCATCTACAAAACGTCCATATGCTATCGCAATCTATCGTGTGCTTCCTACCAAGTTACGTATTTCTTTTTTTTTTAAGAAATCAATTTGTCAACTACCCTGTTAAAGAAAATTATATTTATTGACATGAAACTTCTTTAATCACTCGCATGAATATTTTAGGGACATAAGGACCCATTTATTCAATTAAACGTCAATCATGATAACATATGCATATTACACTGACCATCGGTGACATTGGGATGGTCCATCAATTGCACCGTGTAGTGGATCTGTACCTCGTCCTCCTCTTCATCGTCGCTCACTCCGATGTTGCACAACGAGCCAAGTGACAGAAGGGCGCGGTCGTAGGTTGGGCGCATGCTCGAGTCGTAGTCAGGGTCAGACTCATTCACTCTGCGGCGAAGAATATGATAAATAACGGGACGGTCACCATTGGTTTTGATTTGATATGCATTAAACAGGGACTCATCGTGAACGTTTTGAATGAAGTGCCAAAAAGTGTCAAGTGTCGGAAAATCAATGATATCGATCTGGATTCTTTTCAAACTGACATTGCGGAATCGAAATTAAATGAAATATCTACACTCAATAACACACTAGACGAGATCGTTCTTGAGTATAACGAAACCCTTCGATCTTTGCTGGATAAACACGCCCCAGAAACCGTCAAAACGCTAAAACACAGGGTGAGACAGCCTTGGTACACTAGAAATGTACTACCGCAATGTGGCCCGGGTTTTATATAAACTGATTTATATTAGTTTATTTCATAATATCACCATTTTTTAAAGGTTGCAAAAGATTATATTCCACCAAAAAATTTACATGTAGCTGAAATAATTAAAAAAAACTATGCATATTTTGTTTCAAACCACAATCATACGTATTTCCTATTTCATACTCTTTTTTCTCATCTATTATTCATAGGATTTATCTTTAGAAACACCTTTATGATGAAACATAGAACAAATGTACATGGTTGATATCTTATTCAGCATTCGCAACCAAAAGATAATGAGTAATAATTTTGTGATTTGCTGCTTAACAATTCAAATAAATTTAATGAAAAACTAAAGGTGATGCAAGATACTGTCAAAGAAATATTTATATTTCCGTATACGTATATGTAATTTTACTAATTCGGTTTAAAATATTACATATTGCTTATTCTTACATTTAAATCTCCATTTTTCTTTTGTATGTTTGAGTTAACTGAATTGCCTAAGCACTTTGGTTTCCACCTGCTATTTAAGACGTTAATTGCCACTTGCTTCGTGTGTGACGTAACAATTATTTTGCGCAATGTAAAATAACGTCGATGGTTGTTACCATGCAAATTCGATTCGATTTCTTTAAAATACGATTTTATCACTTGCTATGTATTTTTCCCCGGTTTTGTTTCGTTGTTGGTGGTTTGATTTCTATAACTTATGTTTTAAAATAGGTGAGATACCCACATGACGGTTATTAAGATTTTGAAGTGGAGCTTATCTTTTATCGCCCATTTCAAATGATTAAAAATTGTATCAAAATTATTTGTACGCATACTATTTGATGATTTCTGTATGGCTTAAGAAATTGGATAACACGACGCATTATGATAAAAAATATAAAATGATGCTTTGAATACCTTCACATCTTGCATATATTTGATAAAAACATATGCGTGAAATTAATTGCGAAAAACTACATAATCACCACGTGGTAATTACCCACGCTCAACCGGAAGTAAATTTTAGCAGTAATAGGATTGGGCATGTGAGTTGTATAAAGGCACGGGGCCTGCGGCCCCGGGCCGACTACCGAACTCCGATCGCTTCGCCGTGTCAGACGTCAAAAAGAGCGAAAAATGCGAAAAACACCTACAAATCATCCAAATTTTAGTGCATTAAAAGCCGACTTCAAAAATGCAGAGGAACACTACTTCCAGAGCGTAGATACATCAAAAACCGCCTACTACAGCAACCTAGTCATAACCAACAAGAAGGACCAGGCTAAACTGTACAAAGTGCTTAACTCTCTTATGAACAAGAAGAAGGATAATCCTCTTCCAATCCATGAGTCCAGTATGGATTTAGCGAATATTTTCGGGCATTTTTTCATGGACAAAATTGCAAAAATTCGCGATGCATTCACAGACGTTGGTGATGCGTTTGAGCATGATCGATTAGATGCGGCAAGTTCGTTTTCGCATTTCAAAGAACTCTAGCTGGACGACGTCGTGGCACTGATACGTGGATTTTCTTCAAAAACATCAATGCTGGATCCCATTCCAACATCGTTATTAAAACGATGTATTCCACAACTCGCACCTATCTTAGCAAAAATCATCAATACATCCCTCTCAACGTCAGTTTTTCCAGATGTTTTCAAGCAGGCCATTGTGACACCCCTCTTAAAAAAGCCCTCTTTGGATAAAATTCCTAAAAACTACAGGCCTGTTAGCAACCTCAGCTTCATTTCGAAATTGACTGAAAAAGCCGCGTCGTCCCAGCTCGATAAATACATCGACGACCATAACTTATCAGACCCTATGCAGTCTGGATACCGGTCGGGATGCGGAACTGAGACTGCATTAGTGAGGATATTCGAGGAGGTATTCATGGCCATGGACAACGGGCAAGTGACATTCCTTTGTCTGCTTGACAATTCAGCGGCTTTTGATACTGTTGATTTTGATATTCTACTTACAAGACTCAGAAGATCTTTCGGTGTGACTGGACTCGCGAATGATTGGTTTGAATCATATTTCAGTAACCGTTCACAGAGAGTTACAATTCAGAGTGTTCTCTCTGATTCAATGGATATCAGCGGTGCACCCCAGGGGTCTATATATGGCCCAAAAGCTTTTAAACAGTACTCCCGCCCGGCGGGCCGAGTTATCGGCGCGTTCGATCTGTTTCATAGTTTTTATGCCGACGATGGACAACTGCTAAACCGAGCTAATGCCCAGTCGCATTTTTATCAGCTATCAGCCCTCCACACGCTACAGGCCGCTGTCGATTCGCTCGGTACGTGGATGAGGAGAAATAAGCTAAAGCTTAACGAAGAAAAGACTCAATT
>LQRL01173971.1:11669-25850 GCA_001703475.1 Hydroides elegans
CCACAGAACGCATCCCTAAGAGTGAATATGCGGTCAATCTCGGAGTTACCATGGATACCGAGCTCAATATGTCCGAACATATAAGCTATTTATGCAAGCGATGTTATCAGTGTCTCGGAATTATATGGAGAATCCGTCGATACCTAGATACAGACTCATTAAAAACACTTGTGCAATCCTTTATCATATCACGAATAGACTATAGCAATATTCTTCTCTATGGTGTAAGCGCAAAAGAGTTGTCAAAATTACAAAAAATTCTAAACGCAGCCGCTCGACTGATATCTGGTACAAGGACTCATGATCATATCACATCAGTATTAAAAGGTCTTCACTGGCTTAAAATTCAAGAACGCATTGAATTCAAAATAGCATTGCTTGTGTTTAAATGTTTATACTGTGACAGCCCTCAATATTTGGGAGAATTGCTTGTTTTCTATAGACCAGAACGAAATCTTAGATCAAAAGACAGTTTACTGCTTATTGAACCAAAATATAAATTAGAAAGGTGTGGTCGTCGGGCTTTTTCACGATGTGGCCCAAGAGTATGGAACTCTTTACCTCTTGCCATGCGAAAATGCACAAATGTGATCGATTTTAAAAGAAAACTTAAGACATTTCTTTTTAGTAAAAGTTATCAATAAGCAAAGGTTTTCAAAAGTAGCATAAATATTCTTAAAGTATGTGTTTTTAGTTTTGTTAAATGTTAGGTGTGCGCTTGGATAATTTACTTACAACGCGCAATATAAATCATGATATGTATGTATGTATGAATTTCTCACCATGTCTTGTTTTAACCATGTTTGGCATTTGTTATCGGTAGAATTCTCGACCATTTATACTGACGTCGGAAATTATTCGTAGTGACAAAACGTTGTCGTTACGTTATATATAAACGTTGATTTGTCATATTTGATTTCGCAATGCCAGCTAACATAACTTGTCCATTTAAATGTTTTTTTATTAAAATGATTCGCCTTTATAGTAAATTCCACAAACATTGTTCATGAAGTCAGACACACTCACTTTGAGTCATAGAGAACCGTTGCATTCTTCTCGGCTCGATTGAAGCACGGCAGATTGACCCCACTTCGCGTGACCTCAACTTTGCATATTTTCACAAGGGGCGCGTTGTCATAGAAAGGCATGAGAATCTCAACGTCTACTTGGTCATGCATGTTGTCTGGCATGGTTTGAATGGTGAGGGAAATGTTGGTTGCGGCGCCGATGGCAACAGTGTCGTCGCCCATGGTGTAGTTGAGGCTGAATACGGGAGCCTCTGCGGCCTGTGTGTGAATAAAGAAGGATTTGAGTGTTATTTCGTGTGTAGCAAAAAATAAACCTATTACTGGTGTGAGAATAACTATGGTGGGGGAAATTATGATTAATGTTTAAACCTATTTTGTTATATAAAAGGTATTTATACATTTTTTTTAAAATCTAAAATAATTAAATCATACATTATTCAAAATCTGGATATGAGAAAAAGATATGGGCATAAAAAGGCTACTCTTTTACTAATAAATAATTAATCGATAATAGATGCCTCGCTCTCTTACCGTGCTGACGTTGTTGGTTTCGACGATATCGAGGGCGTTGGTTCCAACCCACAGCCAGTTGTCGTCGATGTCCAGACCCACGGTCGCCCACATCTGCTCGCCATCCTACACGAGATTTAATGATCAAGGATTAGTATCACACTTTTGGAGAATTATTATCAGAGAGAAAAAACAGCTAATGAATTGATTATTCCGAAGGTTATTATGTGGCAGGATGGTGATCATTTATATATCAGGTTTTAGAATAATGATGGAATCAAGGTATTTTATATTTTCTTTAGAGTTCTTTTATCATTTTTTAAAATTTTTACTCATATTTGAAAGCTCTATGAAAGCCCTTTTTGAAGCCTTTTTCTCTGTCATGTTTCAGATGCAAAGGCCATACAAGCATAGAAATGCTACCCAACCCAATGTAAACTGTTCTGGTTGATATTTCCATTATTGATTTATGCTAAGGATCAAATGAACGTATGAATAATCCATCAGATATTAACAAACAGAATAAGTGATCCAGTTGATACGATATTTGATATAAATAATGCGTTCTATGGAAAATGAGTTCATTCCAGCAACAATAATAATCTGAAACATACAGTACGGTTGGTGTTCCGCTACAAGATGAGAAATAACAGATCTTGCGATATCAAACAGACATAAAAGATTACAGGCTAAGTATAACCTGAAAAATAGAGCTTATAAATAATAACATGCATTTTTTATGAAAGGTAAGCGTTCAACACCCCAAAATCGGGTATTAGTTATCATTATAGTACAATTTCTGTTAAACATTATCGTAACATTATGTTTGAGAGACATTCGAGCAATCATCCATCCAGTATAATAAATACAACTCACCGTGTTAAGCGAGTGATTAAGCACGGTCATGACAATCCTAAACGTGATCACATCGGCCTCTGGATCCAGGGCGCTATCCCGATGCCCCGTATTTCGAATCCGACCCAGGGCCCATTGCACGCGGTCGGTGGTATTGGAGTCGTCGCGCGATGTGTACACGGGCTCCTTTTAAGGGTATTATGGAATGCGTGATTATAATAATTATATTCAAAATCATGACATATACATCAATAACGTTATTTATGAGGCGCATATAGTGTATGATATGTACATCCTATAGCAGATGACTACAGTTGAAAAAGGAAGTTAAACTCATTCCATTCTCGTATATAAAGTTCACGATCACTTTGATTTTAACTAGAATATTTGATCAGGGAAGGGAGTTTTCGACTTTCAACAAACTTTCAACAAACTAGTTTCTGAATAACTAACATCCAATGACACATATGTATGTATTCCCATGGTTCATAGCCATCACTTATACTGACCTCATCCGTAAAGCAAGGCACGTTGACTCCCTGCGACACGACGCTCACATTGCAAATGCTCATCCTTGCCGCGCTCTCATTGTAAGGTGCCAGCACCTCCAGGTTGAAGGTGCCTTCCTCGCCATGCGGGATTGCCACGTCGAGTTCGAAGACCACGGCCTGATCCACGACCACCTCGTTGTGGGTGATTGTTTCGAGGGAGACAGAGGGAGTCGTGCTCTGTGAAACATACAAGCAATGCAAAGGATTGTCAATGAAATGATTATTCCCCAGATTATTCCCGCGATTAATACCATTTTAGAATGGCTGTTTAGATTGTTGTGTAGATTGAACTGGAAAACGGCAAACAATTTAGTCATGATTCACCTAGTCTTATGTTTGGTTTACCTAGAGTAACACATACACATCATCTAGTTTACGATCTTTGTGTATTAAAGATCCATCTATGGTTTAAATAGATGTACCAAACCAATAAAAACGCACTAGACAAGCGATTCAGCTCTCCAACATTTTAACAACGTAACTCACCAGGTTTCCAGCAGGTACCACATCACTCTCCACCACCATGACATCCAGACTGCCAGCCCAGATCTCCGTGGCCTCCTCATCTATCTGCACGGCCGCGTGGATCGTGTAGTTGCGTCCGACCACGGCGCTGCTGTTGAAGACGTAGAAGGCGAACTCGACGGTGATGCGGTTGGCGTCGGCGCCGTCGTCCTCGTTCCAACCTAAGGAGAAAATTACATAAATTTAATATACGTTTATTGTTATGCATGTTGAAGTGTATTATTGTCAAAAGGTTCTATAATATGATATCCACGCAATCTATATGGACGCATCCAAATAAGGGTTTTCTTAACCTCAGTCGTGTTATTATTACTAAACATAGATGTGAAAGCAATCTAAATTTATATAATGAATAATAAATTAACCCTTTTAACCCATCATAAAATTCCTATTATATACGTTTATATACGACAAAAAGCACTTTTTTACCAAAATTAAAATAATATTTAGTTCCTGCTCGTTTTCCTTACCAGCATTGGTGACGGTGCCCAGGTCGAGGCGCACCCGTTCGTTGCAGCTGCAGCTTCGTCCGTCAGAGAATTTCTCGAAGCCGAGGTGATTCGTAGGAAGGCACGAGTAGTGCGCCCCGGTGTCCGTCACTAGAGCACTGCATACTGAGATCGCCTCCCTATATGTGAAAAAAAATCACGGCGAATAATAAATTTATTAAAATGTATTATGTTCTAATATAAGAAATATAGATAGAAACGGTGAAGCATCGTGCATCGTGGTTTACCCTTGACATTCAGTGCCGTCCAGCTTTACTATCAAAATAGCAAAAGCCGGATTGTTATAAGCTGTAACAATTGAAAAGTTTGACCTTGAGGTCCGATTACGGAAAAATGTTTATGTGAATCAATTATGTTTAATGGTAGGAATATGTTTATGGTAAGTATATGTATATAGCATGAATATGCATTTACTTACGTGTCATCCAGTGGAGCAAAGCCATCCACGTAAATCTGTTTGCTTGGATACGGAATGTAGAGGTCAAGTCGGAAGATGGATGATGCGCCAATGGGCACCTCGCATGGACCCGTGAAGTTGAAGGTGGGGATATCGCTCACAACCTACGGAGAAAATGCGGATTTTTTGTTCAGGAATAAATATACAAAATAACATCTCAATATCGAACTGAGAGTGGGAATCACCTAAATATGATGAAATATTTAATACTTCAAAAACATTTTTTCGACGCTATACTTAGTCGATTGTGAACATATCACTTTTCGATGTTAACTACCACAAATAAGCATTCATATTGCATCCTGCTTTAACAATCAGAGTTAACGTACAACTAATTGATTAGATGAGAAATTAAATGTAAATGGTAAATGTAAAATAAAGGTTGATATATGTTATTCACAATCGGTTTATGCTTTTACTAGGTTCTTACCGGCATTGTAGTGTTGACATTGAAGCTGGCCTGTCCCACCCAGATATCATTCTCATAGTTGTACTCGGCTCCCGCACTGACCCAGTACAGTTCATTTTCGTCCGTCGCGGGATTGTCGATGAGCACGGCGTCCCATTCAATCACAACCATTTCGTCTAGGCCTGTGCCGGCGCCCGCCTCGTTTGTAATGTTGCCGAAGTCGATGATGGCGCGGTCGTACTGGTAAGAATAATGGTGTTTTTTTTTGGACATGAGAATATGAGAGTGTGACATATACGTTATTTGTGGACAACATATCGAGTTTTAATTGAGTATAGCTCGTAAAGGTTCCTTTTTTATTATGACGATTATAGTATTGATGGCTCCACCAGAATTGGATACGTTCGACATATTAATTTTATAAATGATGTGCGGGAACCAGAAATGAATAGACTCTAGGATTACGTCTCATTGGCTTTAAAGATAAGCTTTAAATAAACATGATTTATTAGCTATGCAGTCACAATTTACACTCACATCAAAACTATCTTCGGTCTTGGCCTCCATGACAACCGGGAAGTCATCGGTCGTTATCATTGCACCGTCAACTCGCAGTGAATCACCCACGTGGCTAAGAACCACGTTGCACAGAACCATCACGGTCGTCTCGTTGTCAGGGGTGAACAGCTCCACCTGTCGAGTGAAAATTCGTGTTTGGTGAGGTATTAAAAACAGCCCAAATCAAAGTAAAGGGATATACTAGATATAAAATTTACTACAAAGAAGTAACACGCAAAGACATATTGATGAATAAATATATATATCAAATTTGAAAAGGAGCGCATTGGATCGACGCCGAAATCTAATACTATCTAAGAAATGCTGTAATCAATGTGCATCAATATAAATCATATATAGAGTATGTTACGCTGGCATGATGTAAACTATGAAGTAAATGTTTAATGTTTTCAGCAATATATATACCTAAGTGCATGACATGAATAATTGAAACAAACCAGCATTGAGGTGGTGTCTACGGGAAACTGTATGCCGAGCAGGAAGTGCACTTTATGACCGATAGACAGTTCAGTGATGTTGGCGTAGTGATCTGTCTTTTCCAGATGGAAGGTCACGTTGTCGACGCCCGCAGTGTAGTCGCTCAGATACTGCGAGACGTCCTGTACCATTTAGAAAACATAATATCACTATTTTTACGTGATAAAGTGCTATACAAAAAATACTGATCGGCAACAAATTAGATAGAACATTGTAGCATATACATGTATGTACATTTCATTATCTTGTATTACGTTAACATTTTCGTAAAAGATAGTTATATAATATATTAAGCATAAATTAAGTTTTAAAATCGGTTATGAGTAATACTTTCTAAAAACTACGTGTCATATTTTGGATATGCATCACAAGTTTTCAATAGCCTCTCAGATTAATTACACGAAGAAGTTTCATAAGTTAAAATGATTGAGCTCAACACACCCTGCGCGACCGATGGTGGGGCTGACTCCACACCGCTTCGGGAAACGCCTCCGAATACCCGATGTTGTCGTAGTCGGCATGGAAACCAGCGAAATCGTTCATGCCTAACAGGTCATCGCGCGCCAATGGAGTGTATGCGACAACCGTGGTACGCTTTTCACGCGCCGGTGCATCGCCATAGGCTGGGTTCTCGGCCACGACAACCAGTTCTTGTCTTTTAAAGGAAAGATATGGACAAAATGGTGGTATACAAGAAGTAAAAGTTCATCAATCGTGTTAGTGTTAATACTAACAATCATTTCAAAACAGGAGTTCCCAACGAATGAATGTTATCAGTTGATTTTATATGGCTCCTGTGGTTGAAATATAATTGTTCAATGGATCGTTCGATTCTTCGTTCGCCAGTAAAACAAGTGCATTTTGGGCTAAACGGTGACGTAGTGTACTGAATACCTGAATGAATGCCTGTTTATAAATAAAAAGAAATTAAACAGAACCCCTTCTCAAAATATTGTCTGAACAATTACAATAGAAGTTATGCAAATAATTGAATGAAGAGGAATTTATTTCACATTGTTTTTGATCGATTGCTATTCTGAACAAATTATTTCAGAGCAGAACATTATCTTAGTGGTCATGATATATCTAATGTTCATTCAAAGGTGTAGCTGCAGTGTCCTTTTGCTTTGTAGTTCGTAATGATTGCTCATACATAGAGAATTCTGGATTGAAGATCCATAAAGTTTCTCGACCAAGATGTTGACAACTAACAAATAGATTTCTTTGTATTTATATGTGACGGGTCAGCTCGCGTTCAGGCGCTTCGTCGTATTCACATTGTCGTAAGCGTGAGCAATATACAGTGGCGATCGGTTCTAACTTCTCTTTCTCCTTATCATTTAGTGCTTAACATTTAGCATATAGTCTACCGTTTAGTGTATGGGGCTTCGTCAGCGTTTATGTGTTAAGCGTGTAATGGTATAGCGTTTATGGTATATGAATTTAATGTTTAACGTTTGGTGTTTGACACGAGAAGTTAGAAACGGGCGCCACTGTATGCCGCGCTGGCGCTAATAACTATCATTGCCATTCATGTCCAGAACGAGATCATGTTCACTGACGTTAACTAGGTTCGCTAGGTTCACCAGTGAACCAGGTCAAATCTATGGTTCGCTACGTTCGCTACGTTCACCAATGAACCGAGTCGTAGCCCCGTTCGCTACGTTCGCTAGGTTCACCAAGCCTGAAGCGAAACAATGACATGCATAATTATTGCGTCACAATACGTTTCCTAGCTAAATGCCATGTTTTGTTTACGTCACAGCGTTTAGCAGTCGTGACGCAATAAGTAAGTTGAATATTTACGGTGATTTTCGGTTGTTTTCTATAGAAAATGGTATTACTTATCAATGTTGAGATTCATTTTGAAAATAAAGAAATCATAAATGACACGAAGAAGAAAAACACTTATAAGAAGGTGATGATAAAAAATGAATGAAGTGAAGAAGCAAGGCAATTGATAGATCAGGCAATAGTAATAAAAGGATATAAACTAAAGCACCTATCAACAAGGTATACAAATAGTGTTTTTGCCATTATTTTTTTCATACATATTCAAACTGAATGTGTTAATGGCTGATCAAGTTTTTTTATGAATATTAAGTTGAGTAGACGAACATATTAAAATAAAGTATATAATTCATTTATAACATATATGAAATTTTCAATCACTTTATTAC
This sequence comes from Hydroides elegans, assembly GCA_001703475.1. Classification (NCBI taxonomy): domain Eukaryota; kingdom Metazoa; phylum Annelida; class Polychaeta; order Sabellida; family Serpulidae; genus Hydroides; species Hydroides elegans. Next base: position 19,750 of record LQRL01173971.1, read on the forward strand.
TTGTCATATACACATTATTTAATGCACTTTCTATTGTACAGTGTACATTCAAGAAAAGGTTTGTATCTGTTAAGTACATTGCATCAAACCCGTTATATAATGCTTATGTCATCATTATGAAAAAATACAAAAAATGCTTTGCAATTGCATGTTGGTGTGCATTTGAATAACTTTTTATTCAAGACATAACTAAAGACATATTTAACAACGATAAGAAGTAAAGCAAAAGGAACCCGAAGGAAAATAAGAAGGAAGACAAGAAAAAAGAAAATGGATTTTAGAACGATAATAGAATATGCTATATTATTTTTAAATTATATCTAACCCATATCCACCCCATATGTAAACAGATGGAGTATCGAATATTCATATCCTACATATTTCATATTTTTGTAATTTTGAAGTGATTTTATTATTCTTGTGTGAAAATCAAGACTTGACATTTAGTAATAAATTGGCGATACAAATACATTTTGTTTAATAAACCGCTGTTGTTCTACCGTTTATTGGTGAACCTAGCGAACGTAGTGAACGGGTATTGTGCTACCATTCACTGGTGAACCTAGCGAACGTAGTGAACGGGTATTGTGCTACCATTCACTGGTAAACCTAGCGAACGTAGTGAACGGGTATTATGCTACCATTCACTGGTGAACCTAGCGAACGTAGTGAACGGGTATTGTGCTACCATTCACTGGTGAACCTAGCGAACGTAGCGAACCAGTATTGTGCTACCATTCACTGGTGATACATCGAACATGCCTTTATATATATTCTATAAAAGTGTTTGGTGAGCCTAGCGAACCTGGTGAACCCCAGTGAACATATTCGAGTTCTGGGCATTCCTCATAATTGCATACCATCCCATGGCGACCAATATTACAGATCTAGATGCGTTTATTGCTATTAAAAGAATATAAATCGTGTTGGGTAATAAACATAAAGCACATAAAAGACAGTGAGTTGAATAGTCTATTCAGTATTTTCAGTTTTCATAAGCTTTCGGTCTGAAAGCCAGATACAAGATATACAACTGCATTACTTAAGCATTCATAATGCAAATACCAACTTGTAATTTAAACCGATTAGATCATATTCGTACCTATCTGTGTCCACAATCGATTCTTTAAATTGTAGCAAATGTTGGTTGCTTAGTTTTAACGAGATTGATTATGAAAATCTAACCAATTAAATGATTTCAGTAAAACCCTATTTGTCTAAAGAATAAATGGGTCATATAATTGTAGGTAAAATGAAGAGCTAACATTTGCTCTCCGAAAGAGCATAAAACGGCTAATTGCAAATTGCTTGCAAACCCATTATCCCGAGCAACAATCGAAGTATGCAACTCATTATGAATAAGTTACATTAGCCACTCTGTTTAATGAATCGACTATTTAATGTGTTTCATTCAACATACTAGTAAACTGTGTAGATATATGCAATTAAACAGCGATTCTATGATGTCAAATTTTTGAGTTGGACTAAACAATCGTACCTCTATTTGATTTTTAAGAGCGCTTTTTTTATATTTATGAAAAGTAATTATGGAAATTAGGATCTAATATAGAGAAATCCTTAAGTAAAACCCATAACATGTTTAAATAAATTTCAAGTTGTCACATGAAAAAAATCGTTTTCGAAATGTCCATGTCATGCAAATATACATGATCTAGATTTATAAAATAAAACTAGATAATACTATATAATATTACAAAAATATTATATAAAATACAAAACCCTCGTGATAACAAACGCTGTTTGCGTTTATAGTAATCGTATCAACGTCAAATCCCTCTCACCTCTTATCCTGAAGCGCCAACAAACTGCCCTTCACAAAGATATCCCCAGTGACGTCATCGATCCAGAACACACCCCGGTCATTGCCGGAAACGATCTTGTAACGAATCAGCGCGCATGGGCAGTCGTCATGTGACTTTGATTGACAGGCGCTTTCATCAGGATCGGTTGCCTGGACGCGTAGGATGGGATTGTAGTTGTTGACGGGTGGCGTCAGGTTCACTTCGTAGGGTTCGTTGAGGAAGACGGGCGGCCGGTTGTCACCTGCTATGGTTTTGGCAAAAAAGGTGTTTGTAATATGTATATGTTTATGAACATGTATATGTTTAAAGTCGTATTGTGTCAAATTGCAATTTAGGTCAATTCGGATTTAACTTAAAGTTTGATACGTGTTATCATATTGACCTCAGAACATACAGCTTATCAACACAATTAAGGATGGACACATACTTTTAATCGAATGCATTCGAAATAGTCAATATGAATAAAAAATTAAGCCATTGAATTCAATATAAATTCATATTAAATCCATATACATGTACGAACCTGCTTGGTCGCAGCTTGAGCCAGACCAGCAGACATCACAGACACAGTCTCCCTCCGCGTCGCACTCGCCATTGTAACAAGGCCGTCTGAATATGCGCAAAACATGATAAGGTTTGCTAGCAATAGCTTAAAGAGGTCACAAGATGCATTTTTTATATTTAAGAATCCAGAAGAATAACTATTTATATATCAACCGTGCAAAAATAATTGCGAAATACGAAGCGGTTGTATCATAATTGGTGTTTTAATAATCAGGACTCTGTTAAAACCTCATGGAAATTCACAACTGTGTCGCGTGTGTTGATAACGTCACAAAAGGAACGGCGACTGTAGCTACTGCATACTGCACAGCTACTGCTTCTGGTCCAAAAAGCTTTCCAACTTATTGAAATACTTGTTAGAAAATAAGAAAACGATATCTCAAGGTATTCGTTTGCAGTTAATTGAAGGTTAACAATTTATGATATTATGTCCGAACATTTGATACACGTTGTCCGAATATTTGATGCGTCCGATTTTGATAGTCAAAATTTTTGAGGGTCAATTGCTCAGTAGGTGTACTATATATTCAACTGATATTACTCAATCGGATAGTTAAATGGTTAATGTAAGAATGAATCAGGGTGCCACGTGAATAGACCTTACCATTAAGGAGACAACCACGGCCCAAATCAAAAGTGACCTGATTTTGTCCGAATATTCGATGCATACGTCTAATAAAGGAAAATGTATAAACGTTTTTGCTTAACTAAAAAGAAACACCCAACGTTTATTTGCGATGAGATTTATATATATTTATATATAAATTAAATTAATCACATCTATATCCCTATTATTATGATCCAAAATGCAAATTGGCTCACCAATAGATACTTATCAAACGCATATGAAATATACATTATTATCCACCTCGAAGGAGTTTTCGACCTTATAGACCCTAGGCCAGTTTCTAAGAATAATTATATATTCTTTAGAGTATATAAATGATGATATTATTATAACCTCGAAGGCTGAAATTAATGAACTCTCACTTGCAAAACAATATATTATTGACATGTACATGTATGTACTAAACAAAAACTAAAAGAAAACATTTTTTAAAAAATGGATAAGGAATATTCTATTCAAATGGTTTTAATATTAGTTATAAGAACTTTAAGCGGTGACTTGCTAAAACTACGTTATATTGATTGAAACTTGAATGTTATAGCTTTTGAGTTATTTCTTATTTCATTAGCCAACTAAATAATACATATTTTACAGCAACAGTGAAAATATGACTGAAATGTGTCTTAAAATTATATGGCAATTTAAGAATTGAGTTATTTTAGGCGTCCGTTTCACATGAAAACTTTAAAATCAATAACCGTTAGTAAAAATATATATATTCCAGACTCACTTGGGAAAATAGTACGATAAAAAATAATCTCGAACTAAAAAGATGGCTGTGTTCTATATGCATGTAAAAATAGTTTGATAAACCTTTTGGCAAACGCCTTATCTTAAATTTGTTGGTGTTTATATAGCAAATGAGTTCGTTCCTTGCGCATAGAGCTTTCATTAGAATATGCGCTATATAAATGCACTAAATAATAATTAATACATAGATGTAAGAATACTTATTTCATAATTATTAGTAGAAAGTGTATCAGAACGTTACACGACTACATTTTCATAAAAATATATATACCCGATATGAACCGAAAATCCGAAAATTTAATTCGAATAAGCCTAGATATCAACCCGCATTCGATTGCTTTTGAGTAAATCAAAACCCTTTCAGCATGCATTGCGAACCTAGAATTAAAAGAAAAAACAGCTAGAATTTACGGATGCATCCAACCATGTGATTGATAAATGCAAATATCTGAAAGAGTAAAGAAACATCAATGAATTCAAGCGCTTCTTTAACTAGAAATATTATGAGAGGTAATGAGGTATTCCAATATATATTGTATTTGCTCAAATAATCTCATACTTCCTCATAAGAAAACAATATGTATTTTTATAATCACAGTCTTTGTATGTTTTTTTTTATGTTGTAGTATTTTTCATGTTATAATATTTTTGTTGTACCTGTAGCGTCTCTGTGTCTGAGGGTGTAGTATATATAGCGGCAAGAATGAAATTATGTTGAAATGACGATTATCTTGCTTGGAGCGCGCTTAATTGGGTCAATTAGACAGAGATCGGTAAATAATTTAGAATGAGAGTATACGGGTACAACCTTGCTATTTTGGCATAAATTTTGTTATACATTAAGTTGATAAGTTGAGTTGATAATGTGATTGTATATATTTTTTTTCATTTTTATTAACTCTAAATACATATATATCATACATTTCCAAGCGCTCAGCAATGTCATAAGAGCTTTAATTTGCCTATTAACAACCACTGATCAGTCGTGTAACTTAATCGTTCCCTATAACATTCGAAAAATTGTTTCAATTTTATATAATTAACCAGGTTTGACCATTTCCATCATGAAGAAAAAAATATATATATGAAAAATATTTGTGACGTTGTGGATATCAACAAGGCCAAGTGAACAACCATTTGTTATGGTATCCTTACAGATTTGGTTTGACGAAGCAGTGAAGAAGGCCCAGGCAGCGGGGTAGAAACCAACCAGATATGACGTTTTATGAAATTATTAAGTTACGTGAAATTGATAATTTACAATTCTCCCGTTTTTTTTCTGTGACAGTCTTAACGCTTAAAAACAAAGGCAAATCACGAAAATATATTTTAAGATATATTTTTTCGTTCAAATGTTGAATTCTAAAGTTTCTAAAAGTCATCTTGAATAACTATTTTCATTTTATTATTGACGTTTGAAACCTTTTGTCCAACTAGAGTAGGATTTAAATATTTCTACTATATTTTATCGGATACTCGATTACGAATTGATAAACATGATTCTAATTTTCACAACGATTTTGTTTCTTTAACACATATATTATTAACTTGTAACTCAAGAACATACATACATGTATAATGTATATAATTTGTATTTCAACATTCTTATGATTGGTTCGGGCAATTGAATAATTCAAAAATAGGGAATACATGCTCAGGGGTAAAGCATTATGACATGTGGTCTTGTGGATGCGCGTTCGGGATCCCCTTAGAGTCTCTAAATATGGTTTGGGTTGTCCACAGAGGGCTTTAATTAAATGTGCTTCGTATTCCAAACCAAAATGACAATCTCTATAGCAATTATTTTAACTCGAAGCATTGGGTTGAATGAAAAATATAGTCCATATATAAAAAAATTAACCAAACTCATCTCCTTTTGATGAATAATGTATACAGTTTGATGTTACATTTAGGACGAACGCATAATTGACAATATAAAATTGTTTATTTAGAAATATCAAATGAATAAACACAACATCATATCGTTGTGAAAAATTGGGGATCATACTTACTGTGGACATCCGAAGGCACAGCCGGGGTCGGAACAGAACTGCAGGGCTTGGATACACGCCGCTGAAATAGGAAATCACGTTCCATTTAATATTTGTGCAATGTATATATCATATTGTTATGTTTAAATTTCACCTAAGATCATATTGTCGATTCAAGTTAGGTTCGATAAATAAATTTGATAATGATCCGACTATACGCGCACAACTCGGAGGAAACCACAGCAACGGACTCTTCCATTTCGCTCTTATATATACCAAAAACATCCCCCCCCCCACACACACACATTCTCGGCTCTTCGGCTCTTCTATTACCATTGGTACCCC
>LQRL01173971.1:26085-37956 GCA_001703475.1 Hydroides elegans
TAAACTGTCTGATTGATATGTTGAAATAATCAAAATAACAACTGGAAAATGTAATAGACACATACTGTTTGTGTGGTATTATTACCTTTTTATACTATTTCCTTTTCATATAATTGATTATAGAAAAGTAATGAAAAACCTTATAACAAAAGCATATATTAAGTGAAGTGTTGTTAACATTTCGCAAGTAGCAATTAAACTACGTGCTCAAAAATTAATGTTTTTTTTTTAACCACAAATTATATCATTGCATTTAAACATGATTGCTAATTTGCAGACCACGGTTTAGATAGATTCAACGAATTGAAACGGGTTAACATTTTTGAGGAATAATCTAATAATACAATTTAAGATATAATTCGTATATTTTTTTTATAACAATTGAATCAAATGATAAATGTTATCACTACAATAACTTAAGACACATGATATATATGAAAAGTCCAATATATAAACACAAACGCATAAAACTTACCAATCAAAAATATTCCAAGAATAGATAATTTTAAGATTTTTCCGTTTATCCAATGAATGCTCATTTTAAAGATTCGATTTCCATCAATCTAAAAGCTAATATATTATGTTTTATTTTTCGTTTTATTCTAACATTAAGCACGAATAATCATATAATATTAATCTTTGTAGTCTATATATTTTAATATGCAAACTTATATTGCAATTGTTATAGTTAACTAATACATATATTTATATGTATAAACTTTAACTAATAACTGGTATATGATTATGTAATTTTTAAATGGTTCTAGTCGTTTGAATAAGTAATTAGGCTGCTGGAAATAACGCTGCCTGCAGATAATAAATTATTGATGCGACTTGTCATCAGAGCAACGAGTTGGCGAGAACAATAGGAGGGAGGGGTTCAGATAGAATCGGGATATGCAGGTCGTCCACTGGAGCGGGGGTGACACTTAATGGTTTGTATATGTTGTCAATAAAACGTCTAATTGGATAGGGAGCATCTACGACGGTAACTCATATCTCTAAAGAATTAATGATTGAGCTCTATTTAAATGAATATATACCATTGGATAATTATGCTATTATAAGTAAGCTCATTTTGCCTTCATTTCATCGAAAGTTTGCTATGACCTTAGCATTTCAAAGCGGTTATTCGATTTTATATTTTAATTCTTTTAACTAAAAATCATACAGATAATGATGACATTTAATTTCATTATGATTTCACCAATTAACTAGAAGGGTGAATGATTGAAACATTTAATGGTTGGAGGGGACAGAGTTCCCTCCCTCAGAGTTAATAAAGCGATGGCTCTTATACATTGTATATTCTCTTTTATAGCAGGGTGGATCTGGGGGCCGAGTGATGACGAAGAACACAGGATGTTTGTCTCAACTGCCTATGGCTTCGATTGGCATAAGTGCTGCATGAGGACTGGATTCATATGGATCAATATGGAGTAGGTGAAGGAGAGGGATTCAATCAAAGTTTTTGTTTGATTATTCAAATATCACTTTGATTTACGCTGTAAAATTGTTTGTTAAGGCAAATTCCTTTATGCTGTCCATTTTTTGTTTGAATATGTTTTCTCGTGAAAATGTAAAATATGGAATATCAAAAATTAGATATAATTAGTTAATATGTGAAATAAACTTTATCAGAACAAGAGCGATGCCATTAATAGAGTAACTGTTGTGGTTCAATATCTAGATGGCCTTGGGATTTTTATTTTACGATTTTATCGTAATAGCATCAAACGTCAATTTTATATTCACATTTTTTTTTTTATTTAAGACCCAAGACCTTAATTGAACGCACGAATAACAACCCCATTGTTTGCTCAATCAATTGCACTGCATTTGTTTCATAAAAGCACTGGGAGTCATAAATCCTGATAATGTCTATAGATCCAGAAATGACATCCTCTCTCCGATTCCACTTTTTAGCACTCATCAAACATTCGCTTAAGCTCCCTTGGTAAATGGATGGCGGATTGGATTTATAGAAATAATCATTCTTACCGACTGATTTGTATCAGTTAGTAAGTATAATCCTGACGATATACCACACTTGTATTTTTTTATTTGTCGTCCCATAAATAATTGCAACCGTTGCCTTTAACATTCAAAAGGTAAACGAATATGTCAGATGAATCCTCAGATTGGATCTAAGGTTTTAAAACGACACCAATCGATCTCCATATTTGTTTTCATGCAACTTGGGTACGTTTCCTTGGAAAGTAATATAACATATATCATATAGCAGTTGCAATTATCATGCGCAAATGATTTAAGACACAGGACAACGATAGGGTTGAATGTTTGAAGATTCTTTGAACAACTTGATCAACCCCCACATTTTCATTTAATTTTCAAGTTAATGACTTTATAATACAGAACATGGTCTTTTAGCATTTTCACCCTGCTAGAAATTTTGGGAAATAAAATAGGATTCAGAACTATTTACTTATATGTATATGTGAATTCATATGTCTTAAACATGTATGTTCTGAGACCTTCAACGTTATCGGCGAGGTGAGGAAGCCAAAATTTGTTGCATATATTTAAAGTATTATTTGATCGTTTTGCCCGGGCCAGAGTGTATACTTGTAGTTTAGGGAAGCTACAATTAAAATTAACGTTGAGACGGTATTACCCTCGATATACAAAGCACTAACGGCTTAGTGCATAAAAATGCTCTATATCTAGTGTATGTCAGGGTCCATATCAAACGGCCTGGATAACTTCAGTGTTAATTATTGATACACTTATGGTACAAATCAGTGCACACGTCCATTCGGTGCGCCTATCCAAAGCAACATATGCCCTATTATTTGTAGTGAAAATGATTTTGAAGATGCGACTCTATAGTTCGATATAGGTCCTATGGTAAATTTGTCATATGTAGATGATTTGAAAGTTCCTAATGAATCAATGACGTCCTGAATCATATAAAATGTTATATTTTATATAACAATCCAAGAATTATATGCTTGCGAACTGTCGGTTCGCCATCATCTTCCATACTTGCATTAACTGCATACATTATTCAATACTATCTATATGTTCTTGATTTTCTTACCAAAGTTGAAAAGGTCCACAAATTCACCTTGTCCACTGGATTTAGAATTTAAGAATCCAATGCAATTAGCTTTGAATAACAACTAGTTGCGCTCGAATGAATATTTATTCATGGATAGCGTGTTTCTCAAGGAGATGCAACGGGAAAAAATTTCTTGTGAGATTGGGTCGATCATTTGAACAAAAGGACGGAACAAAGAGCCGGAATATTTACACTTTAACGGCACACAAACCTATTGATGATTTACATAAATATTCTATTTTATGACCACTTTTTTCAATATAGAATTGCAGTGCCATTAAAAAGGAGAATTATAGAATATATCTTATAAAATTTCTTTTAAAAGTCGAATAACATTTGACTTTTTATGATGAATAGTTTCAATGCTTTGAATATTTAGATACGGCTATTCGGTCCCCTATACATTTATCTATTTAAACTAAATATGTTGACCACTGTAAGAGAATTAAAGACCAACAATTGAAGGTCAGGAGTTCCTTATCTACGATAAAACGTATCACATGCCCTTTTACCTGTATTTTATTATGTCTTGTTTTCAAATCCAAATAGTAATATGAAATTCTGGATAAAATACATAAATTGAGTGGATTTGAACATTTAACATGTAGGTCATTTTATAAGATATATGATTGAGTTTAATTAAAAGTTGCATGACCATGCGAAGGATAGGATATAAAATGCTTCTAAAATAATTAACAAATCAGTGGAATAATTATTTGGTGTGACTTCTTGTGGAGTGTTTTTTTAAGTATTGTTCCTTAATGAAATTTTAATGCATTAAATTAAAAAATGTTTAAATATACATGTCACTATATATAATGTATATTTCATGTGTATACTGATACTGCCTCTAAAACATATTCGGATTTTAGAAACACTTCTATATTTTAAACATTAAGAGTCCTATTTGAATCATCAGAAACGAAAATTTGTTGGCTTAGTAAAAGGCATGTGTCAATACTCACAAAATATTGTGAGGTGGTGGTTTTCAGCAAAACGGACGGGAGCAGAGTGGTTACTAGTTAAAGCGGTTGCATCTCTCATCATAGAGCATAGTTTCATTGAATTGCTTTATTATTAGTACTTTAATATGCATACAAATGATTTCAAAGGACTGACATACATCCCACTCGGCAGCGGTTGGTCCTATTCCCGCCCGTTTGACGTCATTTACGCACGTCCTTTCTTGGTCCTACATTGAGCCCAGGTGAAAGTTTGTCGGACGTAATATTTTAGACGTCGTTTCGCCGTCAATATCTGTCACCGAGAGGACGATCAGTGAAAGACGTCCGTTAAGACCTAACATGCGACGTCCTTAAGTGGTCCGCATTTCGTCATGTATGAATGTTTTAGGGACGTCATTTTTCTGACGTTATTTAAATTGCCCGCCCATTTTTATTTAGAAAATCTAAAATATTATTCACATAAATATCATATATATACATTTTTGGCGACAATTATAGATATTCAACTGAACCATATTATTCCTATTCTTATGCGACAATGTTCAAACTAAAAACTGTCCAAAATCCAAATATGCATTTTTTCGAGGGGTATTCGCAATGCTATTTAACAGTAAATTTAAATCGTAAGTTGGCATTTAATGGGGTCCTTGTAACGTCGAATCACGGCACGACCAGGTTAAAATGTCCTTACAACGTCATATTGCGACGTGAAGGTCACGTCATATTTACAACGCCCTAAGGACGACTTTAATAACACGTCGCGACAACGTCTAAATGGCGTCGTTACATGGACATGTTAATTAGTCACGTCATAAAAACCCGTCGTTAACCCGTCCTTTAAAGGCAATGATGGGACGTCTCACATTTTACATCGTAGCGACGTCCTATTTGCGTCGCGGACGTCGGGACGTAAAACTACGTGATCAGGACGTTCTTAGAAAGTCGTTTGCCGAGTCGGATATCGATATGGCTAAACCAGTACATATGTGTGTCATATCATATGAGACATATCTTTATTCAAATGCAAATTTTAATTATTTGTTACTTTGCTGCAATTCAGATTTCGAAATAGGCGGTTCGCCGGATAGTATAGAGGCAAATGTTCAGGAATGGTTTTGGGTGGTATATGCGTCAGGAATGTTGGAATATGCAAAACCTTACGCAGAGCAGAGGTCAGTGGTAAATTAAGCTGAAGGGAAGAAGGTATCGAATCGGAGATGGGCGAAGGACGAAACGTATTTTGTCTGTTAACCCATGTATCAGTGTGTACTTTATGTAAAAGAAAGTCGTACTTCCATCTGTTACATTCACAGTATTTTAGTGTGATAACGTCTGCTTTGATAATTGACACTGAGAGCTTGGTGTGGTATCTGGCGGCATTTGATTTTCATGAAGTACCTACCTTTGTATGCGTATGTTTACCAAGTCGTCAAACATAAAACACCATCTAAAGAATAACCCTGAGGTTCAACAAACAATTAGTATGTAGAAAGTCATTCATGACCTTTTGTCTTAAGAACTACAATTTTAAACCTTACTAAAAATTTTAGATATAACAAGTTTATGTAGATCAAAACCATATAAGCTACACGAAAGTCTCAAACGACGCCAATGGTTGTGTAAGTTTTTTTCCTCAACACCAGTAGTTATTAGTGTCGACGGTCGTTTCTGTCCTTACATCGGCAACCACCAGAAGTGGGGTAGATCGAATCCCACTTTGATCCGGATTGCTTTTATGTTTTCTATCTATTGCACGAACTCCGTAAGAAAGTTTTTCTACTTGTATCCCATCCGTTTTGATAATTTTATTTATGTATTTTCTAGTTATACCAAGCATACCAATCGTTCGCCAAAGTAACTGTGCGGGACCACGACATTTTACTTCTATTGGGAAGCACTATGTTTTCATTTCATTAATCCTGGCATTGTCAGTACTCTTGGTACTTCAGACGCGTGAGCTTCATCTTCTCTTTCTAAGTGCGGTACCATGAGTTCTATTAGCACTACTGTTATTTTGGTGTATGCCCACAACACTATATATGGTCGCAGATTCGTGATATCTATATGCTGCTGGAACAGTAGTTACCCGTTTACGTGCGACAACATTTGCTAGTCTTTGCTTGATGCCAGTATCCCTCTTGCCGCCGTTTTCACCTGCTTTACGCATATATCTAACCGTGTAGAATTTAGCTTCAACATCGATGTCAAATCCCAAACAGACTGTGTGGCACTGAGCCTGTGTGTAGAAAAAGAAGAAGAAGAAGAGGAAGAAGAAGAATAGGAAGAAGAAGTTGGCATTGATCAGCATATAAATTGAACACTCTATTATCACACATTAAGATAGTGCTATCTATTTCAAACTACTGAAACTCAGTTTTAATATAGGGCTCATCAAAACCTACGCAACATCAACGTGCTATAATCGAAAATATTGCATCTATCTTAGGTGATGAAAACCACATTGAAAAGGGTCTGTTAGGTTTTGATTTGATATATGTTTGGTTCTTGATGGAATTTTGATGTGAAAAAATAACTCTGGCTCGTTATTTATTGATAGCTCTCATTAGGTCTCTTTATGATAATCCATATATCTTGAATGAAAAAAATAAATAAAATATTTAGTTCATATGTTGTTTGAAATAGCTTTATCGCTAAAAAGCGTAATTTGATGCCTTAACGCAAAGTCACATGCAGCGGTTGAATTATAAGCTGGGTATTATTGGCTAAACCTCATAAATATCAGGGAGATATCTTGATAAGTTAAGCAATGAAATTATACTCCTCCGACAAACGGCCTTTGGTTTTGAATTTTTTACTTGATCTTCGTATTTCAATAACACATTTTCTGTTTTGAACCCGAAATCTGTGGAAATCAATGTTTGTATATTTAGATAAAAACATAGTAACATGGTGTATTTATTTTCGATTATGCACCAGGTGCGTTTTGGAAGAGTTCATTCATTTTTAATTTAGAATATAGATCATAATTTTGAATTGAATTATTTGTTTTCAGTCAGTTTCGATACTGTTTTAATGGCATTATCTATTATAGAGTTTGTGCAAATATAAAAGTTGTTGCACTAGTAGCCTGGATTCCCCAAATATAACCAATCACATTGCTTGTTACTGGTTTGTTTACGTCGTTTTGACGTCATTCAAGCGGAATTCCCTAAGTTGCCCAAACTCTCTATTATCTATGGCAAAAACACCGTTTTTTTATGAAAAATCCTTTTCAAAAGATTAAAAGAGCATGGTAACTGCGTTATTTTGTTATTATACCTTCTATTTAGAATAGGGCTTGAACTGTATTGCAAGAAATATTTAGAGTAAAAAAATATATAAATTTGAATCAACATTTACATATACACGAAAACACAATTTATTTAACAACTTTTATCGTTTTGACATTTTTCGGGATGATAGAATTGGAATGATGGTTATCAGGCTGTGCTATTTTTAGAATTTCTATTTTTAGAATAGGCTTCTCCAGAAGAAGATCCAGTGTTTTTATTTTGCAGGAAGGTTTGTCATTTTCTGTTTTATTTTCGTCCTAAATTTTCATCATATGATTGATGTTTTTAGCTATTATATTACTGATTTGTTTGATGCCAATAAGGTGTATTTTTGATGTTCATAATGGGTCCTATCATCGATTATCGCCCACAATGCTCGTCCTAAACTTTTAAGAACGAGGTTCCGGGCTTCAAGGCGGCCCAGGCCTCAGTATGGCCTAGCTAGAATTCTAGCATATACCTATTTTTTTACGTGAACCGTTTAATGCAAAGTGACTGTTAAATACGTGACCGTTTTATTTTAATGCAAAGTGACTGTCTCAATAAGCTGTACACCTATGTGCCTAATTTGAAACAGGTCCTAATTTGAAACACTTTTTACTAAAGTCGCTCCAGATCATTTAAATTAGGCCAAATTGTTCTGAAAACATCAAATAAATATGGTAAAAAATACAGTTTATGAATATAAATTAAGAATTGATGTCTTGTTCATGCATATTCCGTTTTAAAGAAAGAAACAAGTGTTTGATGTATGCCTTGATTATTTTGCATTTACTTAGCTGCACAGTGAAAATAAAGAAATTTCAAATTAAGGTTAAATGTTGTTAAATGATCATGTAAGCATATTAAATACACAATCAAAGAGAGGAACAGCATAACTTTAGGTAAATGTAAACAAAATAGGAAATTTGTTTGTGAAATGTTCCAAATAAGGCACATTAAATAAAAGTGTTTCAAATTAGGCACAATGTGCCTAAGTTGAAACGTCTTCTTAAAAGTGAATATTTTTATGCACAAGCATTGAATAAAACAACCATTAACATGATGGAAGCATTGAATAAAACAACCATTAACATGATATATTACTATTCGGTATAGCTTTCGTCTCCAAAAAGTTCAGTTCAATTGGAAACTTAATAAAAGAGTAAAAAGAAATTTTACTAAAAAAGTGTTTCAACTTAGGGTCACAGATGTACTTGTACTCGTTTACTGTTTTTATTCAACTATCCCCGTATTCTTTTGGAAGCACTCTGTATCCGGGGACAGATACGGTTACCGTTACCATTCCAAGAGAACTGTGTCCCCGAACCTGGTGACATTTAACCATGTTCGGGGATACTGTTCTTTTGGGTTGGTGACTGTAACCGTATCTGTCCCCGGATACAGAGACTTCCAAAAGAATACGGGGATAGTTTACAAAAATGAAGCATAACAATTTTTCAAAGCAAATATGTTACACATAATGACCCCTGAATACAGTCTGAGTCATGACAGAACAACACAATTGTGACGTGTTTTGCGTAGTTGTATTTAGTTAGGCACTATTTAAGTAAAATGTAACTGTTTAGTTAACTTAACAACTTTTTAATTCAACATATTTGAAGGAAAACTGTGGGTGGACCGCTCTTAGGGCGTGTTGTCCTTAGTGAGGACTGTTTGAAAATTATGTTTTATTTTTATGATAATTAATATAATTTAAAATAAGTTGTCGATCTATAGATATAAGGCCTACCTTTAATATTCAGGCCTTCTTTCGGTTAACGATTTGATATCGTCACAGAAATAAGCTTTAACCTCGAAAAGTGGACCACTGACGGCCTTGGACCTCGTACGTTATCGTACGCCGCACGTCTCCAAAATTATAGCACGGAGAGCACCTTTGGTAACAAATATGAGAGCAAACGGGGTGCCTATTTATTATTGGTTCAACAAAACAAGCTGAACGGATGGAGGGCGCCCCTCTTAATTTCTGAGAAACTAAATGTTCCGCGCATTTATTCGGCTGTCGGTCAGGAGATTTCAGTCTTGCATCTTCCTTGTCAGTCTATCATTTTAAATAAACGCAATTTTAAAGAAAAAGAAGATGTTTTACGTGAAGTTGGATTTGAGAAATAATGCGCTCGTATGCCATTTGATGTTTTCAAATTTAAATTGACATATTGTGTTATACTCATCTGGTTTATGCACCTATCAGAACAACTCCAAAGCTACCAATCGTATATTTAAATGGAATGATCCATTTCACTCCAAAAGAAACAAAGGTCACGGTAGATGGTGGAAGAAATCGGCCAAATGGAACGGTCATCATGACAACTCTTGTTCTTAATGTTTATAAACGAAATCAATGAACAGCTAGATTCTTCAGCTACCCTTAGAAGACTCACATACTTCAAGTTTATTTAGATCTGGTCCTTTAAGAATGGGTGAAAAAGTGGCAGATGGCATTCAATGTTGCTAAATGCTAAGTTTTAAGTGCTTAGATGATCTAGATACCACAAAAACAAATGCAGAAACTGTGATAAAGTCCCTGTACGATTCATATAAATTAATTGTGCCGTTACTAGGCGCTGTGTACCATTATAATCATATGCATTATGGCGATAGTCTTTTTGACCGGGAAAATCTCTGAAACTTCAGGACAATCTCAAGGATATTCCGTTTCATATTTATAGGTGATCAGCGTGGGTTAATCATACAGGGAAAAATACCCCGAGCCACTTTATTAGCTCTGCTTCTATAGTGGTAGCGGAGTCCGAAGTAGTGAACTCGCGCATCCCGTTGTCACGTTATTCGCGTTGCAACAATAAGGGTTATACAAGATCTGCGTTCCTCCTGTCCTGTTGCCTGTTCATCACCTGACCTAAGAAAGTTATTCACAGTAAAAAAAAACACATTTCTTTAATTCCTATCATAAATTGGTGAGAACTTGGGCTTGGGTATCGGGTAGGGTTATGAGTGGTAACAAAATACTGTGATGCTTTGCTCCGCTTTCCCACTGAAATATTTTATCCGTCTTCGTGTCTATGATTGTTTTTCTCTAAAGATTTGCGTTTTCGGTCAATTTTACCATGGTAAATTCGGTCACGGGACCAACTTCCTTCAAATTGATCAACTCCTGGTTCAATAACCCATAGATTTAAATTTACGTCAATATCGAGCCATCAAGACATTCTGCTCTTAAAACCCCGTTTTTAGCCCCCAGCCAACCAATTTGGCTAAGGGCTATTGCTATCCCTCATTCCGTCCGTCCGTCTAGCCGTCCGTCTGTTAACATTTGAGGTGCAGTAGTTTGTCCGCGGCATTTTGGTATGAAGCCTTTGTCCTAGGCAGGGGTGTACCTTTACCCAAAATCGACAGTCGCGCTTGCGCGACCGTCATCCAAAAAGACACTCGCGCGGACAAAACGACAGTCGCGCGCGGTATCCAACTTCTAAAAACATAATCATTCTATTTAATGCAAGCGCTGAAGGCGCGAGCACATTTTCTATATGCACCCTGAGGAAGTGCGATCTGCAAAGTGTGACTTTCAATCGAATCGACATTCGTGCAAGCGCGAGTGTCGTCCAAAACGACACTCGCGCGGACGAAACGACGGTCGCATACGCCACCGTGCGACCGCCAAGGTGCACCCCTGGTCCTAGGGTTCTGAAACTTCATACAATGAAAGAATATGTATTGTAGATGTGCAACGTCGAGGTTTGATCAGTTTAATCGGCCAAAAGGTGTCGAAATAATGGGGGTCTGAACATATCTACGTATTTGAGACATTTTTGGATATTTTTACACCACTTTGTCCGCGGCACTTTGGAATGGAGCCTTTGTCCAATAGGTTCTGAAACTTCACACACAGTGACAAAATATAAATTCCAGAAGTGCAATGTCGAGGTTTCAGTTTGATCGATCAAAAAATTGTCGAAATTACGGGGGTCTGAACTAAGACGAATTGGAGATATTTTGGGATATTTGTACAGCACCGAAAGATTACGCGTATATTGTGACGCTGTGAGGACTGTTGGGTGGAAAAATATGTAAAGGCAACGGTGTGAAAAAGTCGTTGTGAGAAAGACGTTGTGAGAAAGACATTGTGAGAAAGATGATGTGAGAAAGACGTTGTGAGAAAGACGTTGTGAGAAAGACTTATTGAAACAGACGTTGTGAGAAAGACGCTGTAAGCAAAACGTTGCATAGGCTGGGGGCTTTGCATCTCTGATGCCTATGTTTGAAATACATACGGGCAGACAGATATCCCGAATCTTAAGAGATATTCACTATTTTACTTATTTCTTCTTAAACTTGGACTTTTAGAATGAAGATCGAAGAAATTCGAGATGCAGTCCCCGAGGTCGAGCAGGAGGATCTGATTGACAAATACATCAAAGTTATCGGCAGTAAATTACAGAAGAAAGGCACCCTCAAGAAAGTGTGAGTCTCATTGAACCTTTTATGAAGTGATTTTATTTGAGTGCAAACCTCTGGTCAGCGGCTTTAAATCAGTCGATCTCAAAGCAATTTGGCAAAAACTCATTAAAAT
>LQRL01173981.1:5859-35859 GCA_001703475.1 Hydroides elegans
TACTTACCATTTTTAAATGAATACTTGGATCCTCATATTCACGATCGCGATGTACCTTTTTATAATCACTTACACCAGTAAGAAGATCATGAAATGCATTATAGTGAGCTCGAACCTTAGAATCACCGATATAAACCATAGTGTTATTTTGGTTTGAGATGTTATAACGGCGGGTTAAGCACTGTCGAAGCTCCCTTCAAAAGAGAACGCTGTATTTAGCAATAGGGGAATATATACTGACAAGCAGGTTTTAATTAAAAAACTCAAATTCGATAAAAAATACATTATCAGAATTACATTCACAACAGTAAAAAGAATGAATACATTCACATTTGTTGCAGAGTAATTGAGATAAGGTTTGATCAATGAAAACAAAATTTCATAAAAATCGAGAAAAAATTTCATAGGAATCGAGACAAATTGGTTGTGACTATCATGCTAAAGAATGTTATTGTTTTTGTTATCATTTCATTTGTGACGTGGTAATAAAGATACGGATAAAAATACTCACTCCTTAGTATACATATGGATTTTGCAGTTGTACTTTGTCCATAAACCTGTATCACTGAAATTACCCTCAGTCATCAGATCATCGCAGTTATCTGTATAGTTATCTATGCAAATAAAGAATTGTTATTGATATGTTAAATAAATAAAAGTGCTAGTCAGTAGTAGGTTTAAGATAAGATTAATTAACATGACACACGCTAGATAAGCTTATTTGGTAAATACTCAACAAGTACGTGTGATGATTAGATGATTAGTTAATTAATGATTCATTTATGTTTGGTTAAGCACATGTGCGTTAATTTATGCTATTAGATTTTGATCTTTAATTTCGAATAACATATATGCTACTGTATTTATAAAGTGATGCATGTTTATATACAGAAAACGAGTATGCACGGTGTAAATAAACTGCCAAGAAATTATATAAATAGAAACATACCACTTTCTTTATTCGTAACATTGTTTATCCAGTTAAATATTATGAAACAGAATGCCAATAAAAGGGTAAATAATTTGCAGTAATTTGTCGTTAAGTATTTTCTGATGATGGATCTTTCATCAGCCCTGACCGTTGTTTGTGCGGATTTATCCATTATAATTTGATCCAAAAGTAGGTATCACGCGGTACGTTGATAACATTAACTATG
Organism: Hydroides elegans; assembly: GCA_001703475.1. Classification (NCBI taxonomy): domain Eukaryota; kingdom Metazoa; phylum Annelida; class Polychaeta; order Sabellida; family Serpulidae; genus Hydroides; species Hydroides elegans. The sequence continues at coordinate 7,017 of LQRL01173981.1, forward strand.
AATAGTTGTCAAAAGTCATGTTCCGAAATATGAAAAAAAGTCATGTTCGATTCAACCATATGCTTTACATTAAATCCTCCTTAAGGATTCAATGTCAATAAAGTAAATACATAATATTCTTTTGAAATATTGCATCGAATCAATGCTAATTTGAAAGCACAAGAAGTAATAATAAAGCTGATTATAGGCTCGTGTTGTAAATGATATGCACATGGTATTGTTGCATGTGACCTGTGGAATCGATATCGACCACTTCACGGCAGATCATAGGCGCTCAATATCTATAGAATATAGATAGATCTAAATAAGGGTTAAACGAAATTTTGAAATTGAATTCGATCACATTTTCGTGTCAAAGAGAGATAATTTCAACAACATAATTTTATATTGCTACAATAAAATACAATGTATTTATTGATCATCTATAATGTTTGTATTCATATTTCAAAAACATGATGCGGTTTATTTCAAACATTAATTGCTACAATAAAATACAATGTATTTATTGATCATCTATAATGTTTGTATTCATATTTCAAAAACATGATGCGGTTTATTTCAAACATTTTGCTATAAGGTATATTTCTTTTTATTAAAAAACTCAAATATATTACAAAAAATACGTCTATTTATCTGATCGATCATCTTTTTTATGAACATTTGGCGGTTCTTGTTTTTATTATTTATTAAATATTATCTCATAACATATAATATAATACAATCATACGTTTGATAATTTGAAAATCTTGAAAAAAATATAAGGATGTAAACAAGCTAAGCATAAAACCTATCAAATCTTATTCAGATAGCACTAACATTATCACATGGATAATGTGAAATATCGAAATAACAGTAAAATTAGGACTATAGATTCGGCAAATATGAGAAATTGGAACAGACAGGACGGTTTGAATCGGCTTAAAATAGACAAAAGACCATACATCTTAAAGATTCGCCTTGACCCGGGCACAAATAAGTGTAGTGTGAAAATAAATAAAATTAATTGATATGATCCTTATATTAAAAATATAACTTTTATTTGTCCGCTTGTTTATCATAAAACGCTTCTAAATTCTAAAATTGCATTATCATAACACACATAATGTTTTCATTTCCAGAAAATCATTCTCAGTCATTTTATTTTTTACCCTTGATGTTAATATCTTGAATATGTGTATAGCTGAAACGACTTTGAAAGTCGTATTGCAATTCATATACGTTACTTATAATATCAACGAAATAAAATTGTAAATTGTGCGTCTATTGGGCTAAACGATCTTTTAATGCCTAATAATTGTTCGCGATTGATTATGAGGGCCCCTTGAGCAGTACCTCAATTTTAATAACATTTAAGTGCAAACGGTAGCATATATCATATCCAACATCTTATATATAATCATTTAAGCACCATAATGTATATACTAATGTTCAATACTGTTTCATTATAAGGAATGAAAATAGACGACACAAACCATTTCAATATGCTATAAATAATACTTTCATATTTGAAGCCCAAACCAAAATGGAAACATTTACCATACAGTGTGGTCAGATAATGTCAAATTTTATGAATTGATTCCGTGTTGTATCCGTCAAAATGTAATCCTTTTTCATGGCGTCGATGGGCGATAATTGATCCGATTTATGTTTAATCGGCTCCTCGCATTGAACAACAGCGATTCCAACTTTGGCATCGATGGTGCTCGTACTAGTTGCGTTCGACAGCACATCTGCAAAATGGATTTTTTATATATGACATATATTTTAGACGTATTTTATATATAATATTGAATATAACAAGAATACCACAGGAATGTTTAGACGAATCACATAGATGATATGGACTTTTATAAGAATGGGTGATCGTTATGATTTTGCAAATAGTTTTAAGGATAGAAAAATGTATTGGAGGGACTTGTTGCAGTGAGCTTCAACATGTGTGACACCATTCATTATTTCGTACTATGTGACAATTTCAAAAGTGTTTCGATTACAAATTCTCTTTATGAAAACTAATTCTACCAACTATTTGACGCCAATCTTATAACATCAACTAATCTCTTCTTAGTTCAAAGATATATCATCCCCTTTTATGCGGATCCACGATGGACCATCAAAAATTAGAATTGTATGAAATATATTTACTAACCATCAACATTTCTTTTCACATATCCAATGCGAACGCAGACAACTACCAGAAGAAGCATCACCGGAAGAAATAGTACTAAGATTACTCTGTAAAACAAAATGAACAACAATTGTTCCCATTATAGCCAAGTCAGAAAAAAAATCAAATTTTTGTAAACAACTAACTTATTTGACTAAATATTTGTTGCATATCTCAGGTTATTATATTTTTAAGCCTTTAAACAATACTTTGAAACCGGTTATTGATATCAGTCAGAGATTGGTCATAAATAGTGGATTTTATTTCCATTTTAAAATATGCAACTATTCAAACAGCTGATAACATTGAACTTACATTGTATAATAATCTTCTATCTTTTCTTGACTCAAAGTTTTGATTAGTATTGTTTGCGGTGATAAAGTGCTGTTTTTCATCTGTAAATGATAATAAATATGTTAATATTTTGATTATTTCAATATATGTTTTTGAACTTCCATAAATAATCATGATGCAATAAAAATGATATCACTTTTATTACTATACATCTTATCAAAAATATATATTGATCAAACTATTTAACTTAAATATTTAATTTGCTTGCAAGAATTTACCTTATAACCTTTATGCCCAACTATGTAGTTCTATATATGCATATCCACAATGATGTTTATGAATATATCTATTTTTTTAACAAACATGTTATCACTCATAAAAGGTTTCTGACATTGAAGAAAAAATACATTTCAACCTTATCTGAAATGCCGTTTAAGTTGTATTATGTCAACTTTTTATCCTATAGTCGATGTAAATATCCTTTATGATGCTTTTTGGAAAAATATTGTATTGATTTATACGAGTATATGTTGCTATATCAAATGTGATCATAAATGCTTTTTCTTATATACATCTTTAAAAACACGTGACAACGAAGATGTATATGTTCATAACAACGGAAATTTTAATTACAAATGGTTTCTCACGTGTAATATATCACCTTATTAAGAAAACCAGCTACCACGTGTGACAGAGTTAACCTTCAGACTACATTCACGTGAATGAAAAAATGAATAATTAATAACAAAGCATCATATTGTCTCTTGGCCATTGTAGTAATAATAATTAGAGTCACACGAGGGAGACATGTTTTTGTAATTGCAGTGATATTATTTGTCCTGATGTATCACACTCATAAACTGCTCAGATCCATTATTCAAACTTGCTAATTGCTTTGTCACATGTAGCGCGAACGTAGCAAAGTCATATAGCAAAGCCAATAGTATATCAACCACCAGGGAAGTGTTGATGTAGAGCACTGCAATTGCAACATAAAACAACTACAAGGTCAAACAGGTTTATTAGTTTTATTTCAATTGAAAATACTTGATCTTATATTGTTTTACACCTGTTTGTTGTTTTTATATCAATATTGTTTTATTTAAATATAACAAATTTTCATTTAAAATTTAAAAGCTCAGATACATTATTGTTACTTGCTAAATGTCTTGTCACATGTGTAGCGCAAAGACAATAAAAGGATATATAAATAGCAAGTCAAGTATTGATGAAGAGAACATCAATTGCAATATAAGCAACGAGGTCAAAAAGGTGATTACTTCTGTTTTCTTATTTCAATTCAAAATAATTACTATACCGATTACTTTAAACACCTTTGTGTGTTTCATATATATTGTTTTATTCTTATACATCTTGTATACTTTCTTTTCAAAATTTAACTTAAAATTTAAAAAAATAACCGATGCGTGGTTTTTTATGTTAAATTTTATTTAATGTTTATAATTTGATATAAAATTTCCTTGATAATTAAACACGTGACGATCTGTTCGACATAGGAACACAAGGTCCGCAAAGGGACATTCGGAAAAAAACTATTCAATTATTAATGTGTAGGATCCAGCATTGAACTTCACTTTGTAGCGATTCCTGGAAATTGTATCCACTATGAGGCATATATAATTTGCAAACACTCTAAGCAATCAAATCACACACAATTAGAAAAGTGGAGTACAAGACTGCCCTCACGACGCTGTAGGAATCATGTGAAACTGGCTTCCCATATGATATTAATTCATTTGTCTCTCAATATGATGTGAAATTATAAATGGTTGCCCCTAGAAACTCAGGTGTGTTTCACGTGTGTGCATTTAATTAAAAACATTGTCTATATAGATGGAGAATAAAATGACGTGGTCCTAGTTATATGTGATATAGCCGATTTTTTTTATGCTTAAGTATTTAAGTAGGATGCTAAACTATCAGGTTAGAAATATCTATTATTCAACCATAATAATATTTTCTATGATGAATTTAATTGATATGTATGTCTATATAAATTACGATAGATGTTCACATATTGTGTCTTTAATTTTTAATAGTTAAATCCATTATGACTCCTAATTGGTCAAAATGAATGGATGCTTTCTTTATTTTGTTTATCAACGCCTTCCATATAATTCATTATTCGCCTCAAGCAGTTAAACATGTTTAATTGACTATTCAATTGCTTTAGATAACCAATTGCTATGCATTATTCAGAATATTGGGGATATTTTGACCCATTTTATGTTGGCTGATGTTTGAATCAATACATGCTTAGTCAAATAAACTGTTTATAGTTAAATAAAAATGCAAACTTTTGATGTATTATACCTTCTCTTTTCTTATAAACGGTACATGCTTTTAAAAACCAAGCTTGTCCTATGGCCGCACACACAAAGGGAAAGGTATTTTTTATACATGTATTAACTCGATTTATAGTGTAGCTTTTACTATATGTCACGGCGGTTTAGCCAGTACATTTTAGTTTTGTTTACCTAGTCTTAGATGTGAACACACAGGTGATTAGTGAATTGCAATTAACTCCAGTCCCGTGCCATTAATGTGGATTATTTTGGAAGATTCATATAGCCAATTTTAAATACCTTTATACCTCATTCTGCAATTACAATCAAAAGTCAGACTTAAAACATCTTATAGTAATCCGCTTTGTATTTAACCTTTATGTCTAATGTAAGCGTGACTACATTGTTAAACTTTATTGACTTCGCCTAAATTTTGTTAGCATTCTATGTAGTAGTTCGTAGTTTATACGTATAGGTTATTCGTTTTACGAGGGCGGTATGAGAATTACTAACTTGCGAGACGAAGTCGAGCAGGTGTAATTCGAAGATAGCCCGAGTTAAAACGAATAACCGGCTTATTTCCAGGTTTCTTTAGAAATTGAAGGGCCCTCTAATGAACTTTTATTTAACCTGTCACATGTAATTGACTTATTTGATTAAGAATTCATTTCTACTTGAAAAATAAGCAAATCATAATCTCTTTAACAAATTAATCCATTGGTGCCAAGATTGGTTCAAGAGTAATCATTAATATGCTTTTCCTAGTCAGGACGGTCCGCTTCTAAGCAAGTTAGTTATTTATTTATTGACCCTAATATTTCTAAAGAACCGGGGAATAAATCTGTTTAAGATCTTGACCTACGGGAAAATTTGGTACCATTGGAAACATAACAAAATGAATTTTAATTTAATATATTTTAAATAAAATCCTATCGTGGGAACATTGCTTCATGTACGATAGAAAAAAGTAGTATTTGCCATTCTACCCAATGTTGAATATCCAGAAATATATAAAAGTTTAAGGTTTTGTTTTTATTAACTAAAAGTTTTGACCTACAAGTAAACCTGGTACCATATCAAACACATTAAGATGACGTTTAATTTGATATAATTTTAAATAAAATCCTATCGTGGGAACATAACTAAAAAAACGATATAAAATAGCATTTATCCATTTAACCTTATGTAAAATATCAATAAATGCATGAAAGTTTAGGGGGCTGTTTCGTTAAAAAAATCGTTTGACCTACTAGTAAACTTGTTATTGTTATAAGCATAACATTATCAAGTTTAATTTGATATTATTAGAAATATGATTCTAGCGTGGGAAAAATGCTTAAAATACAATTAGAAAATTTGAATTTTGCCATTAGATCAATGTAAAATATCAACTGTTATATGGAAGTTTAGGTAGATTTTTCGTTATGAAAATGATTTGACTTACCAGTCGACTCGGTATCATTAGAAACAGAATAAGATTAAGATTTATTTAATATAATATTTCAAAAAATCTTATCGTGGGAACATTGCTTAATATTCAATTTTATAAACTGCATTTTGCCATTTAACCCCATGTTTAAGATTTCCGAATCCGTCATTAAAGATGATGCGGACGATGATCCAAATCCCTATCTGCATAAAAGCGAGAACGAGGGGGTTGATCAAACAAAACTGAAATGTACCAAAAAGGGCGATTTAAACTGCCGTGATGTATCGGTTCAAAACATGTGCTCATACTTTTCACACAAAACTTGAAACTTTGCTCGGTTGGACTCTATTCAGGGTATATAGCGAAGAAGTAGTGTGCGCAAGTGAGAATGGTATATAGTTTTTAGGGAATTACAGTAATTCCATTTGATAAATAACAAAATGTGTGCATAGTTAATTTTTGTTGCTAGGATATGTTTTATAAATATATAATAGTAAGTATTTTTTCCAAATTCGATTGTTTAATGTATTAGATTGATTCTGATAAGATTAATAACTTGAATTTTTAACATGATGTTAACAGCATTCGTTACCTAGATAATGATTGCATCAAACAATAAATTGTTCGACTAATTGGCTACATTCGTCAAAACTTGTACATTTAAAGTTGAAATTTAAGTTGAATTCTTTCGTATGCACTATTATATTTGTTCAGCTTCATTGTATCATTGTGGCCAGATTGTGGCCAGATTTAAACTGCGACGAATATTATCTGTAGATGTGGAACATTGAATTATCGACTATGATTGAAAATAATTGAATTCGATTAATACAACATTATTAATTAAAAAAGTTATAAATACAAATATGTGATAAGAAAATAATACATTTGTGTTTGACACATTAAGGTTCAAACAAAACGAAGCTTTCCTATGAAAATAAGCTTTTCTATGAAACAAAATTTGGCATCATATGTTGGAATGTTCCATTATCACTAATTTGATCACTAATCACTAATTTGAATGTTAAACAACACAACATATATTGATAATTTTATCACAACGACATTTAAAACATACTGGTACACCTTTTGGTTACCTTAAAAACTGCATATATACACTGAATAGTATTTGTTGTTTTATAACATTATCGTTAACGATTCAATTAGTAAAACAAAACTTATAAACATAGATGGCTTGAACATAAAAGTATTTCTTTATACAAATAAACAAATAATCAGGTGCTATTTATTTGCCAAAACTCACTGCCACTGTATGAACGAACTCAATTTCTCATGATAAAGGCGACTGTATACGGATATATTCATATTTGCATCCATAACACGATTAATTATTTTTCAGCGGCCAATAATGTAAATAAAAGACCATTGAATTATCTTGACATATGTTTTTTGATTGTTTCAAACCATTTTATGAATACTTGCTCTTGATAACAACATCATGCCGACTGTTCATTGAACCGGAAGATCTGAGAGATGTAGCGCTCCCATGACGTGGTGGTTCTGAAATAAGGTAGATGATGAGAAAATAAAACAATAAGATGATAATATAATATCAATTAACTAATGATTGAATTTGTTATCAGCGTACAGAAACACACAAAAGTTCTATGTGTTTTCTGTTTAGGTGTCTTATCGTATTAAGAGTTTGTTGCTTAAAGTACATAAACACTTATGATAAAGACATTCAAACAAACAATTTCACAGAATCTTTTAATATTAAGTTTTTGTATTGAGACTGATTTAGCAAAGAAACCCTGATTTGTATTATTTTGCGTTGAAACATTGAGCCACGTTCAAGCTTGATAAAAAGATTTCTTTGTTTAACACCACTAATATATCATTAAATGAGTCTATTCAGTAACCAAACATATAACTTACTTTTGGCCACAGTTCTCTGTGTTTTCATTGGTGCTCTGAAACAAATTAAATAATAATATTATAACAGCAACAATGCTTTTTTTGTTCAAAATACAACTGAACTATAGATTGAAAAAATATGTGCAAGAAATTATTCATTTTATTATTCTATTTTGTAAATATATCATAAATGTCAAACATGTAGCATTACACTTCCAAATAAGGACTTTAAATCGTTTCTCTTAAAGCTTATCGGAAATGACATAACTATTTAGTGCATGAGACACTTATGTTAATTTTGTTAGAAACTGATTAGATGTGATGGCATGATTATTTTTTTTGCATAGTAGACTTACGTTGTTTTTTTTGGAAACTGATTAGCAGCCATTGCATGATTAGTCGGTGCCTGATGATAGAACTCATCCACACCACCACCAAGTGATGACACAACTAAATGATCCACATTGCCGCCGCCATTTTGTAATTGGCTAACACGTGGTGTATCCGCTTGCATATTGAAATTGATATCTCCGGGAGTTTTCGCTCGAGATGACATAGTTCGGGCGGATTCACACGTGCGCAGATCGTCTCGATTGTAGAAGATTCGTTTACCGGCGGTTTCGTTTGATCTATCGAATCAAATAACGGATGTTATTAGGTAACGCATAATTTCTTTAAAGTACGAAGTTCTCAGGAGGTGATGATCATAAATTAGTATTATTTAAGCATATTTATGAAATGTAATGTGGCATTGTATTTAACTTATATATACATCAAATACCAATCGAAGCACGGATCAACCAAAATATTGATATAACCACTTCAGTTGTTAAATAATTATGTTATGGAAAGCAAAATACAAATTTGCCATTTAAACAGTGTAAAAGTAATAGTTACAATTATTACCCTTTCATGAGATTAATTGCAACAATCACCGCAACTGCGATTCCTACTAATGCCACAATCACGACCACAATGATAATGATGAGAAGCATGCCATCACTGTCTTTGGATTTGGATTTCTTTTCCTCTGATGTGAAAGCATTGTAACATGAAATCACTCGAATTTGCAGTTTTGCACATTAACCTGTATAAGCCATACAGGTTTGCAGTTTTGCACATTAACCTGTATAAGCCATACAGGTTTATAGCACCGATCGATGATGTAGCAATACCCTTCCTAAAAGGATAAAGGACCCATTATTTAATCTATCAATTATTTTTACTTTTTTTAGATTTATCTAGCATTTATAAGAATTTACTAATTCTCGAGTTTTGTATGGTTTAACCTAATAGCTATTGACTCTTTAAGTAATTCAATTGTATATTGGATTCATCAAAAGTTTTATGCTTAACTTCTTATAGTAAACCTATGGTTTTACAGCATGTGTTTGGACTAAGAAGCCCTTTCCTGGTTTCTGAAAATTATTGTCACACGTATTGTTTTCAGATTGAGGTCTTCTTTCTTATATAATTAAACAAATATTTACCTGAACCTCCATCCCTTGAGTTTGACCATTGCATCTGTAGCACGGGGCGTCGTCAGGACTCTCAGTATTGTTGTAGCATACGTCGGTATATTGAAAAACATCAGGCTAAAAGGTATTCAATTTCAACCGTTTTTTCATCAAACATATCACATTATTAGAAAAGATAGTTGATTTCAATACTGATTCGATATAATGAGCATTAATTTAAATAATACATTATCTTCATGATATGTACTCTATCTTGGCATTTTAATGATACTTTGAAACAACTAAAACATCAACAATTAAAGAGAGAATTGCCACATAACAGGAAATGAACCAAACCATCAGATAAATAAAACTCACCGATGATATGCACTGTCCATTTGAACACGCATAGCAATCTCCATTGAATACGGTCAACCGTTTACTTTGTCCGTTTACAGACGTTTTTTTAAAACCAGACCATAAAATCTGCTATCTCGCCAGTTTCTAACAGAACTATTTCATTGTCATTCAATAGATGAAATCTTCAAGAATCTCTTACCGTAAAATCTGTTTCGATATCAATATTATCTACTGATCAAACCTTAAAAATGACATGTTAATTACGCACAAAAGCCCTTTGGTTTCAAGTTGACTCACAGACAGACTAAAACTGAAACCAACAAAATTGAATTAAACGGTTGATAAGAATGATAAGCACTTTTTTATGGCAACAGTTTATACTTTCGTGACGTCATGACTTAAACCTAGTACCATAATACAACATATCATAATCTCAGATGAAACCCTTTATTATCTCCATGAAAAATATTTGGAACTCAATTTTTATTCATGTAAATCTGGATTAGTTTTCCTTTTCCACGTATATCACAATTTTTTCACCCAGCGATTTATTATTTAAAATATCAATTCTGCCGTTGATATCTTTAAGCGAATCTATTTTGGACCAAAATGAGTCATATACTAACTTCTAAAAATCCTCCAGTTGGTAGTTCTATAGATAGGCGTATTTATGAAGGGCACCCCGTAACACTTTTTTTCGAGGGCTGTTAAATTACATTAAAACGACATTACAAATACGAACAAAAACAAAATGATAGTTTTTGAACATTAACTTTTTGCAAAAAGGTGTTCACTTTTTCGAAGCCAGCTGGGCAGTTTTTCACTTTTAGCCAGCTTGGAACAGAAAAGGAACACCTATCGGGAAAATTAAAATGTTGAATTGAACTTTATTACCCATCATATATTGTAAATAACCGTTTATTATACATATGCAGGCAAGCTTGATAAATTTCAAATCAGCTTATTCTCACTGTTTCACTAATACAGAGTACCTTTCTCTGCTACACATGTCTCGTCCTCGTCCTCCTTGACTGTTTCGGTACTTAAATCTCTATCCACCATGCCCATGGGGTTGCGCAATCCCCACGAGAGACATGTCGGCTATTTTACTCCCATTTACTTTCTGATCTTCTTAGCCACAACCAACTAGAAGTCTTTTACAACACCTCGCTTATTTCGTTCACCACTTTCGTTCTTTCTTTCCCGGTTAACCCAATTTGTCTTAGGACTCGAATTGTTGATGTTCTTACGAACCCACAACACCCTTCATCGACAGGGTAGCGTCAAACAGACCATTCTTTCTACCTACAGCTGTCACACAGGTCACTATATTTCAGTTTCTTTCTTTCATATGCCATCATCGATCATATCATCGACATTTTATTCCCATGGAACTGTTAAATTTAATACCTTTTACGAAAAAAAAAAGAAATGATAAAAAGGTGTTAATCAAAGGGCTGAAATCTCCAAACTAGAAAGTGTTTTCTCGAAGATTCCAAGTCTGCTGAAATTCGGTTGGAAACACTTTTTGGGGGAACAGCTCATGAGGTTTTTTACAACATCAAATATTTTGTTATAATATTATTTTATATTCCTATTTCAGAAGCGGCTCTTGAAATTTTAAACCAATGAGACAACAAAAAAGTGTGATTATGTTCAGGCCGCTTATGTTATTTTTGTATGATTTTAGAACAGAACTGGAAAACTATCTACATTTTTTTCACCTATGTGGACCCGGACCTTTGATAAACTCAGCAGATTCATCATTGATGCAAGTTAAATTAACATCTGTTTGAATGCTGCCTCAGTATTTCAGGATTTACAAGCCGGCTTTAGTCTCATTATTAAAGTTTAACATACTTCTTCTTCTTCTTCTTCTTCTTCTTCTTCTTCTTCTTCTTCTTCTTCTTCTTCTTATAAATATCTAGTGCTTATTTAGTCTTTCCAGTCATTTAGAGCTTATCTATAGGTTAGAGGCCATATATTTGTATCATCCCTCCGGAAAGATCCCCATTTAAATTCACATCACAAGTAAATACTAGAATCAAGTTATGCAAAATATATTTCTTGATAAGCTTTAATCATGCGTGCTTAACAATCAAATTGGATGAGAAATATACGAACTTAGCGTACAATATAAATGTTTGCTAAGTTAATGTTGAAATATGTGAGATAAGCAAAATCCTATTCACTAGTTTATGATTGTGTTATTTGGTTTTTATAAAAAAAATGAATAACGGGTTTTTAATATGTTAATCTAAATATTCATCAGGCCATTAGTACATCAATTAAGCATAATCAAAGACAACCTTGAATATTCCTCTGATTTGATTATAGACCCAAGAAACTGCTGAGGTTAAAGAACCTGTGTTAAACATTAAATGAAACGGCATTTTGATTTTTAGCAATTTATACAACCAATCTTTGTACTTTATACAATGATGACAATATCAATAATATTTCGATTCAATCGCTTGTTGATTGGTTTAGAATTTTAAACAGAGTGTCAATGTAAATATCAATATTTCGTATGAATATCAAAGTAAACTTATATACAATTATTATAAGAAAGCTAATTAGTCGAATTTGAAGCTAATATCTTGGTTTGAGTCTGTATTTCATGTGCTGCACAAATTAGTATAAAGGTCGTACACATGATACTGAACATTGGAAAGCTCGGGACAATAACTAATAAATTTGTTCCGTCATTAGCCATCAGCACATGATATTGAAGTACAAATAACTGAAAATATGAATAATAGTAGAATTAGATCACTGCATCAATAACTTATGTATCACATAATGTGACCATGATTATTTGCTCAAAGGAAATGTGAATGATTCATGAATAAATGAGACAATAATTTATTGATTTTTGAATATCTAATTTTAATATAAATAAATCATTTGAATAAAATTGTTTTTGTTTACATAGATGATAAAACAAAATAAATAGGTTTATAAAGAACAAAGTAGTTTAATAAAATAATTATTACTTGAAATACCTATTGTTTAAAGTGAAATTAGCAATGTGTAATGTGAAGAAAATACAAAAAAATGCTTTACCTCAATTGAAAAGTGTCCGATCCAAGCAAATAAAATACTAACTTTCTTCTTTTTATATGAACAGGAGTTGCCAAGCAATATGAATGAGGTAATCTAGTGGGCGTTAAATGTAATGAACTATTCATATTCATACTTCAATCATTATACACGCTTTGGCTATTCTAAATATAATCCAAAATATTAAGTATGATATTATATTCTCAGATGTGTACATAAGTTTTAATAACATGTGCGCTCAACTTTCTCTAATATGTAAAAAAGCGTAAACAAAATGGATGCTTACTGGTAAAAATGCTAGGTATGATTGTATCTCATTGAATCGCTTGTCCTCTAATTTCCATAAAGCTATCATGACGTATCCCTAAAATCATCATATACTTAACAAAAAACGCCTCGTAATATATGTATGATATGTATGTATCGTTCGTTAAATTTTGCAGTTAATTTTGAACAAAATTAATATACTTTCTAAAGAATTCTATTCGAATAACATATCTCTATCATAACAAATACCAATATCCAACCCGAAGATAAACATTGTAATTGTTATGTTGAAAAGGGAACATGTCTTACAATCATAGAAGCTATCGATGCAAAAATCATCAAAACCGATTGCATACATGAAATCTCAGATTGATCTTTTGGTAGAAAGTTGATTTTTGCCGTTGCAAAAACTATACCATAAAAGGTGCTCTGAAAAACAAATGTTATACTAATAATAAACGTTTTTTTCAGTATAAAATATATTTTTTATAAAATTCATGCGATAAGATGATGTAATGGATGAAGTTAAATAAAACGTTTATGTATAAATAGGTCGTGAGTCCATTCATATTATTGCATTGCATACTTGTTACAGTAAAAATCATTTGAAAAATTCATTTGAAAGAAAAAACAATACCTTAATTAATCTAATTATATATAATAGCAATGATAACACGCGCATGAAATATATATATCTTGAATGATATTCAAATAAGAAACAAATTACATATTGAACCAATAATGCGTTTCAAGTTTAAAATAGCAAGTATACGTTTGTGAACCATAAAATAATTTACAAATATCAATATTTAAGTACGCTTTAAAGTTATTTTAATGATAATAATTATACATACAACTCCATGCATCTTCGCTTTAGACCACCAATTAAATGACAATATGCCCGATGCTTTTAGGAAAGCACTAATGTGTTGATTGTGAAACGCAAATGAAAACATTGCCTTCAAAACCAAATCATTAGAATAGATTATTACATATTTTTGTAGTTATTCATTTTATTTCTTTTGAATGTCTTTTACGTAAATAAAATCAAACTTATTTGACATTTATTTTCTCTTGGTTAGAATTATTTAAATATTGCATTTTATACCTATGCATTTATACAATTAAATGGTTATTTAATACATTTCTTTGTCATTATGTAGCTCTAGACATACTTACCTCGGAAGAATAAAATGCTGTTAAAAATACAGAGAAGAGCAATAGCCTCAAAAACAAAGATGCATATCGTGAGAGGTTATCTGCATAAACATACTGATTACATATGTTAACTGATTATAGATTTTACAGAAAAATACATGATGAACATTGTTAGTCATGATATTTTATATTCATTCAAAGCATCTAAATCTAAAGTAATATATCAAACGAAATCTAATTCCATAAAATAAACTTTCTGCCTCATACAGGCTGTTATCGTTATCACAGAAATAGTCAAGGATTTTGACATTATTCAATCATTAACGATACCTTGGTTTTCATTCCGAGTTAAGGGAAGCATAAACATAAGTAAATGTGCAGTTATGAACCAAAACGTTAAAAGTGGCACTATTTGGTAAAATAGATATGACTGATTCATAACAAGGCATAGAAACAGTGCCAGCATGTTGAATCGGAACAGAACCTGCAATCAATGTAATACAATTATAATAAAGCTACTATGAAGGATTGGATTTAGATTTGATCAGGAATGGCGAAGATAAATATTGCCATTCTGCGCTTATCTTTCATTATTTTCCTTAAAATGATAAATGATAACATTATTTTTGCCCAATATGTTCTGAGATAAATATTAGATAAATATGTTTCTTACTGTGAAGAAATTTCTACATGAAATTCTTTGCATGTAAAAATTATAGCAACTGCTATACCCGAGTATAAATAGGTAGGTAGAAATAAACATACAAAATGTCATATCGAGTTCTCGAACCTGCAAAAAATATTTTTATGAATAAATACCTTTATTTGGGAAAAAAGTTTGAAACATCTTTGAATTTTTCTGGTAATGTTTATTCAGCATAGACTCTACTGCTTGAGGTATCTTCTTTTGCAATATCGAGTTTTATCATTTTATGATATAAAAAAATAATAGAAATATGTATAATTAATAGCTTACCCTTTCTGCCCCAGTTATTTGGTAAATCAGAATGCCAAATATAATCCAGCCTTTCCACTCATTTATTTGCTTTTTATTCAATATAGTATTCTGTAAATGAAGTACGAATAAATGTGTCACATGTTTGTATGACGACAGCATATTTTCAAAGATATTTTTTCTTTCTAACATTAATGGAAATTATATTGATTAATGTTAAAGAGGCAACATTGTGATGCACACCTACGCTTGATAAATACAATTTATACGGATTTCATTTTGAATACTCAAGCATTCAAAAAATAATTTAACGCACATCTAGTGACTCCTTAGTCCATATGATTCCACAAAGAAATATGATGGCTACTGGAAATGCGACATAGGTATATGTTATATAGTGTTGTTCCACAGTACATATCGTTGTCCTGTTCCATATAATTAGATGCTACATTACTGTATTTATCTTAATGAGGGACGTATATATAATACAATTATGACCTTTATAAGCTTTGATTTGATTAGCATTGGTGATGTGTGTTTCTTGCAATAAAACCTAACAATTCGAAAAAAAAAGTTTGCATACTCGATAATCGTATCACATAATAACTTGAAATTGAACTTATACAAAGTCAGATAAGATAAGATTAGATTAAATACATTTCTAAGATGTAATGTTAAAATATAAACTGTATTGCAAAAACCTACCTGTCACAGAGAAACACGTATAAAATGCAAAGCGAGATCCGTATTACACCAATAAGTTTGCTTCTCCATAACATAGGCTGGTCATAGGGTTTTATTTGTGATAGTGAATCGCCATTATCAATTGTTCCATTTTGAACTAATGTATCGGGAGTGTCTCCGTAATGAATATAATGCCACGTGGTCCATATATATTTTGCGGCCAAGATAATAAACGACAGGGTAATACTACAATATGACAGGCAGTAACGGTAGCGTTAATTATAAGTGCTATAATTGTTTATCATATAATGTAACTCTAAACATATTCATTAAGTAAATGATTGATCGTGTGATATTTTGCAAATGTGTTGAATCTTGATATAGTATATATTACAAAGATTATGTTGTTCTTTATACACTGTTCATTGGAAAATTAGATGGTGTAAGGAGAACATTACGTGCATGAATGCATACAAATACAGAATTTAAATACATCCTGGCGCTATGAATGCACGAGTATACTATCCAATGATTTTGTGTTTATCAGTTTAGAAATATTATAAATGCAAAAGGTGTATAATTGAATAGAGAATGAGAGTTTACCTTAATAATATCATAGTGATTGCGAAACACTGCCTTGGTGTCACAGTGTCTTTTAAAATCGTGGAATAGTGCAGTTTGATTTCTTCATCACAGCATACACCGTTGCCAAAATCCATGTATTTATTGCAGTACCAATTAGAAAATACCTGTTCATTCTAATAGTAGAGTCCATTTTTAAAATTTAGAATATAGAATAGTTGACTCTTTGAAAAATTGAATTACCGTTATGATACAACGTTTTAAAAACACAATTCTAAGATTATTCTAAATTCATTTCCATATACCATGTGATGCAAAGAGATATAGATTAATTGATACGTTAAATTTATCTTCAATAAATATGCAAGACACCACATGATAAAAGTAAGTTTTAGTTAAAATATTTGATAATATTAAATTTTGATATTTTATTTAAATATAGAATAAGGCTATTGAGCCATTTCTTACCATATCAAGTGGTACTTGTTTCAAATGAACTCCATCAAAGGTAGGATCTTTATGGTTTTTATGAACATTTATGAGTGACCTCCACCAAATAACGTGTGAATTTTTACTGGAAAAAACAGAAAAAGAAAGATATAACAGAATAAGGATGTTTAAAATCAAATATGTATACTACTGGTGCTGACACTTATAATTAATATATAAGCTTTCAAAAAAATATTTTATGATTGGTATGAAACATATCAGCTCCATTACCTTCTAAACCCTACAAAATTACTGCATTTATATTTCATAATCCATCTTAAACGTAGGTTAATCGATTTTGTGTTAAATGTCACAGCGGAAGGGCATTAAATGTGCTTATTTGAATGAAAAATAGCTAAAACACTAAGTATAGAAACAAAACATCTTAATGAAATTAACAACATTAAATGTTACATACAAGACATTCATTGATATATTGTTCATGGCCTCCATGTGATAATTGCTGAATAGCCGTGCCCGGTCTTCGTTTAGTTTATGTATTTCTAAATACTCTAAAAATATTTATATTTATTTAGTATATAAAATAATATTTAATATATAATATATTGTAATTATGTGTTGTTACCTGTACCAAATTAGGTGTCTTTGTTTTAAATTCCATTAACGTATGATTACTATAAAATTACACAATTAAACACTAATGGTTTTTATTATGAAACATTAAAGCTGCTGAATTACATATTAAATATTTTGTTTTGTGTTAAACGATATCAAGAAGAAATTGTTATGGTTACCATGCGCATTCCAAATAATTTTTGTAGTGTTCTCCAGCAAATGAAATGTTTCCGCTATATCTTCCATTTTATCTGCAAGCGACGTTTTAAGAATATTTTTGAATTAACTATGCACATGCATTTGTATATTTGGGAAGAAAAGTGCAAAAAATAAGCTTTTTAAAACGAAAAATAATATCGAATCATTCAAATAAATAGCAAGCCGGTCCTCTAAAAGGTTACTGTATGAGAGTTCGAAAAGTTCTCTTGAAAGCTGTATGTTAAAGTAATAAATATTTCATAAAAACGATGAGCGACAAATTCTTATAGTTTTACCTCTGAAGTCAGGAATGGAAGCATTGCTGCCGTTGAATTGCCTTATATTCCACTGTTTCAACGAAACAAGATTTTCGATAGCATTAGATATTTTTTTTTTGCAAAATATAATGACATTATTGTTTTTCTACAATTTAAAATAATTCATGAAACATAAGACACATGTAATTGCTTAGCCATTTTTTGGTATATCGACAAAATGACAAGCCTGTAGCTTGTTTTCTAATTCCTATCAATATTGTTTATTTACCAAACCCCCTCCACTCATAATAAATTGTGGAATCGTATCAGGTTGACTGCTGGCTCTGTCTGTGTATGTCTTAAATTTGTTTATACGATGCTTGTTAACGTGAGGTGCCCAGAAAAACTCCTGTATGAAAAAATATGGAGTAAAAATCAATTTCATTTAAGACATTTGTCTAATCAAATGAGTAAACAGTGCTATTGTTATCCAACATAACAGTACTTAACTCAATTTATGTGCAAAATTAACTTTTATTCTGCTTTACCCCCAAAATTCCTTTCAAGAATACTATAATATGTGTATCAGATAAACGATTTGCATCGCTTTTTCGAATTGAAATAGAAAACGAAAATACGGTTAATATAATCAACATGTGAATGTTTGATAAATAATAAATGAATCACAATCAAATCATGCTTAGCTTATCGTCATATATTCGGTTACTTTAATATAAATTTATAGTCAGTTCTATATAAAAAATACAACTTGTACATACCATTTTGAAATGAATACTGGGATCCTCATATCTAAGCGTGTGATGAGCCTTTTTATGATCATTAATTCCAGTAAGTAGTTGATAAAATGCATGATAATGATATCGAACCTTAGAATCACCGATGTAAACCATAGTGTTATTATGGTTTGAGATGTTATAACGGTAAGTTAAACATTGTCGAAGCTCACTTCAAAAGAGAAAGTTGTATTAAGCAAAAGTGAGTTATTCGATATAAAATGATAAATATACTTATACTGCTCGAGGAAAGAGTATTTACAGACAGGTTTTGATTTTAAAAGAAAAGTTTTTGTCAATCTATAATTTATGATGTATTGAAATATAATAACATTCATAACGGTTAAATAAAGGAGCACTTTCAAATTTGTTGCAAAATCATCTAGACGAGAAAATAACTGTGTCGCTATATAATTTATTATTCTAAAGCATGTTATTGTTTTCATTATCATGTCATTTGTGACGTGTTAATTAAGATACGGATAGGAATACAAACTCCTTGGTATACATATGGATGCTGCAGTTATACTTCGTCCATAATCCTTTATTACTGAAATTGCCTTCAGTCATCAAGTCATCACAGGTATCTTTATAGTTATCTATACAAATAAATACATGTTTTTAATTTATAAAATAAAGAAAAGTTATGGTAAGTAGACGGTTTGAACATATTGAATAGAAATGAGACTTAATAAGCTATGGTAAATTCTCTACCACTTTATATGATAATTTGAAGATTAATTAGATAATTAATTCAGAGGATTAATTCATTAAATAAAAATATAAAAGAGAAACTTGCGCGCTAATATCTGATTTTCTGATCTATTTCGAATAACATGTTTACTACAACATATATGTTTATCTACGTATATAGTGATGCGTGTTTTGCACAGAGAACGAGTATGTGCCATGTAAATAAACTGCGAAGAGATTATATAAAGAGTATCATACCACTTTCTTTATTCGTTACATTGTTTATCCAGTTAAATGATATTAGACAGAACGCCAATAAAATGGCAAATAATTTGCAGTTATTTGTTGTTAAGTATTTCTGGATGATGAATCTTTCATCAGTCTTGACCATAGTTTGTGCTGATTTATCCATTATAATGTGATCAAAAATGTAGATGTCTCGCCTTACGTTGATAATTACGTTAATTATTACAAATGTTTTTAGAAATCTAACTTTTCTGCTAAATGCTTTATTTCAAATCAATTCAAACATATGTTTTACATTAAAACCTCTTAAAGGATCAAATTTCGATAGAGTAAACACATAAAATGCTTTTACAATGTTGCACCGAATCAATGCAAATTCTATAGCACGATAAGTGATAATAAAACTATTTATGTGCTCTTATCTCGTGTTGTAAAAGATATGCACCTGATGTTGTTGAGGACCGTCTGTTGTATCGATATTTACCATTTGACAGCATACCATTTTTATCATAGCCGCTAACCATGCACAACAACTATAAAGACCAAATCAGTTTCAAACAAAGTTTTTAAATAGAATTCACTTTATATCAAAGAGAGATAATTTCAACCGCATACTTTAGTATTGTTACAGCAAAATACATTTTTTTAGTTTGTTATCTTTAATGTGTGTATTCATATGTCAAAAACATGATGAGAAGAATTACGGTTTATTCAAAACATTTTGCATATCCACTGAGCGTGGGAAAGTAATTTCTTTTTATTATAAAAAAACTGCAAATTTTTATTACAAAATAAACGTATATTTCTCTGATCGATCATCTTTTTTATAAACATTGTGTTCATATTAACCTCAGGTGCGATGCGTCTGAAAAACATCCATGCAACTCACAAACGTAGGTTGGAATGGTGGTTCACTGTATATCTATCATTTTCCAAATTGTCTTATGTAAAATCATACCATGGATATCATTTAATATATTAAATATTTGATATTTAATGCTTGTTGAAACACTTTGCACCTCGATGCTAATTTATTATATAGAAATTAATCAAATTGATAGCAGGTGTTTTTATTGTGTGCTTGACAACTGACCCATCGTGACGTAATACTCTATGACATTAACGGAGTGATTGTATGCTGAATATTATTGTTGACGCTATTATATATTGATTTGATGTCCTAATTTTTCTCAAGAATTCATTTAGTTTCATGCGAATATAGATAACCAGTCATGCAATGAAATTGTTTGATTCAACACAAAAATTGCCGATATGCTTAAATTAAAAAACTCAGCAAATACAAGGAGCATATGCTTTACGACAGTAGATAAGAGCATATAAACAATTGTATAAGTACTTGTCGTTTTTTTTTAGAATTCGCGGTTCTTGTTTTTGTTTTCTTATTAAATAATGATTTATAACATATAGCACAATAAATTCATACGTTTGATATTTTGAAATTCTGTAAAAAAAAGTGTAAGGATGTAAACAAAACAAGCTAAGCGTAAAACCTATTGAATCCTATTCAGATAGTACTAATTAACATTTTCTATGTGATACATAGAAACAACTGTATACTAAGTAGCATAGACTCGGAAAATATGGGAAAATAAAACAGACCGAACGGTTTGAGTCGGATTAAAATAGACGAAAGTCCATACATCAGAAGGGTCTGCCTTGACCCGGGCACAAATAATTGTAGTATGAAAATAAATAAAAACAATTATATGATCCATATATTAAAAGTATAATTTTTATTTGTCCGTTAGTTTATTATAGACGCTTCTACTAAACATTATAACATTAATGTTTTATGATTTTTGAACCCTGATGTTAATATTTTAAATATATTTATATCTTAAAAGACTTTGAAAGAAGTTTTGAAATTCATATACGTTGCTTATAATTTTAGCGAAATAAAATTGAAAATTGTCCGTCTAATAATCTAAACGCCCTTTTAATGCATGATAATTATTCGCAATAAATTATGAGGGACCATTGAGCAGTACCTCAATTATAAGAACATTGAAATTCAAATACTGGCACATCATCACATCCAACATGTTATATATCATCATTTAAGCACCATAATGTAATAATGTTCAATACAGTTTCATTATAAGGAATGAAAATAGACAACAGAAAATATTTAAATATGTTATAAATATTACTTTCATACATGATGCCCAAACCAAAATGGAAACATTTCCCATACAATGTGGTCAGACTATGTCAAACGTTATGAATTGATTATGTGTTTTATCCGTCAAAATGTGTTCGCTTTTCATAGCGTCAGTGGGCGATAATTGATCCGTTTCGTGTGATATCGGCTTCTTGCATTGAACGACAGCGATTCCTACTTTGGCATCAATGGTGCTCGTACTAGTTGCGTTCGACAGCACCCTGGCATTGGCGTCTGCAAAAATGGAAAAATGTTGCTATATATATAATAAATATTTTAGACGTATTTTATACATAATATTGAATGTAACAAGAATACCGCACGAATGTTTAGACAAATCTCATAGATAATAAAAAAAAATTATAAGAATATATGACCAATATGATTTTACATGTAATTGTAATGCTAGAAAATAATTGTAACGGAGGGGTGTTGGTGCAGTGATCTTAAACATGTGTGACACAATTCATGATTTCTTACTATATGATAATTTCAAGAGTTTTTGTCCATTTTAGGAAACAGTTTTGCGAGAAACCTGGACATTATTATAATAAATTTACTTTCTGAAAAATAATTCACCGAAGTATTACGAGCCACTATATGATAATTTCAAGAGTTTTTGTCCATTTTAGGAAACATTTTTGCGAGAAACCTGGACATTATTATTATAAATCTACTTTATGAAAAATAATTCTGCGAAGTATTACGAGCCATTCTTTTCAAACCAGCTTAATTCGCCTTTGTTCAATAATATATCATCCCTTATTATGGAATAGACCAGACATGCGGATCCACGATCGACATGCACAAATTAGAATTGACTGAAATATATTTATTTACCATCAGTATTTCTTTTCACATATCCAATGCGAACGCAGACAACTACCAGGAGAAGCATCACCGGAAGAAATAGTACTAAGGTAACTCTGTAAAGCAAAATGAACAAGATTTTTTTTAATAACAACAATTGTTCCCGTTATAGCCAAGTCGGCTCGAAGTTTTAGGAAAATTTCAAATTTTTCGTTAACAACTAACTTATTAGAATAAATATTTGTTGCATATCTCGGGTTTTTCTATTTTTAAGCATTTAAACAATACTTTGAAACCGGTTATTAATATCAGTCAGAGATTGGAAATAAAAAGTGTATTTGATTTCCATTTAAAATATAGCAACTCTTCACACAGCTGATAACATTAAACTTACATTGTATAATAATCTTCTATCTTTTCTTGACTCAAAGTTTTGATTAGTATTGTTTGCGGTGATAAAGTGCTGTTTTCCATCTGTAAATGATAACAACTATGTTATTATTACATGTTCAGGGTGCATCGCTTAAAGAAATGATAAGGAAGCGCTATGATGCAATATTTGTGTGTATTGCACCCGGACTATTTTCCGATTGCACTTCCAAAATCAAATTTTCATAATAAAACAATATAAACATGAATAAATGTTAAAATAAGTTATTTCATATAGATTACTTTCGTATCCTAGATGATTTATAAGCGAAACATTTCTTAATCCGCAATGTTTGTCAATATTATTAAATATATTATATTATCGCCCACTATTACATGGCAAAAAATAAACTTTATTAGTAACGATTTTCTTTGTTATTCCATGTAATAAAGGGAATACAATATTCAGATTCAATATTGTTATGTGTTTATTGCACTCATGGGTCAAATTGGATGCACTCAGCCTTCGGCTTCGATGCATCCAATTTGCATCCTTCGTGCAATAAACACCTAACAATATTTAACCTTCATAAGGTATTCCCATAATATTTTGATTATTTCGATTATTTCAATATATGTTTTTGAACTTCCATAAATACTCAAGATGCAATCAAAATGATATCACTATTATTACTGTACATCTTATCAAACATATATATTGATCAAGCTATTTAACTTAAATATTAAACTTGCTTGCAAGAATTTGTCTTGTAACCTTTAGGCCCTACTATGTAGTTCTATATATGCATATCCATACTGATGTTTATGAATATATCATTTTTAACAAACATGTTATCACTCATAAAAGGTTTCTGACATTGAAGAAAAAGTACATTTCAACCTTACCTGAAATGCCGTTTGAGTTGTGTTATGTCAACTTTTTATCCTACAGTCGATGTAAATATCCTTTATGATTTTTTTTGGGAAAAATATTGTATTGATGTATACGAGTATATGCTGCTATATCAAATGTGATCATAAATGTTTTTTTTATATACAACTTTAAAAACACGTGACAACTAAGATGTATATGTTCACCACAACGTCAATTTTAATTACCCATGGTTTTCTCACGTGTAATATATCACCTGATTAAGAAAACCAGGTATCACATTAAGCAGAGTTAACCTTCAGACTACATTCACGTGAATGAAAAAAATGAATAATTAAAAACAAAGCATCATACGGTCTATTGGCTTTTGTAGTTATAATAATTGGAGTCACACGAGGGAGACACGTTTTCGTAATTGCAGTTTGATACTGTGTGACCTGATGTATCACACTCACAAACTGCTTAGATACATTATATAAACTCGATAATTGCTTTGTCACATGTAGCACGAACGGAGCAAAGCCAATGCTATATTTCAACCACCAGTGAAGTGTTGATGTATAACACTGCAATTACAACATAAACACCGCGAGTTCAAAAAGGGTTATCAGTTTTATTTCAATTAAAAATACTTGATCTTATATTGTTTATCACCTGTTTGTTGTTTTTATATCAATATTGTTGTTTATTTAAATCTAACATTTTTTTTAAAACTTAACTGCTCAGATACATGATTGTGACTTGCTAAATGCTTAAATGCTTTGTCACTTGTGTAGCACAAATAAAGGCAATAAAAGGATATATTTATAGCAATTCAAGTATTGATGAAGAGAACATCAATTACAATATAACACAGCTACGAGGTCAAAAAGGCGATTGTTTCTTTTTTTTTTAAATTTCAATTCAAAATACTTATACCGATTACATTAAACACCTTTATGTGTTTCATATATATTGTTTTATTCTTATCCATCTTGTATGTTTTTTTTCAAAATTTAACTTAAAATATAAAATAACCTACGTGTGTTTTTTATGTTTATTTTTTTTAATGTTTATAGTTTGATATAAAATTTCATTGATAATTAAACTAGTGACGATCTGTTAGACATACGAACACGAGGGACATTCGGAAAAAATATTCAATTATTAATGTGTAGGATCAAGCATTGAGCTTCACTTTGTAGCGATTCCTGGAAATTGCATCCACTATGTGACATATATAATTTGCAAACACGCTAAGCAATCAAATTAAACATAATTAGAAAAGTGGAGCACAAGACTGCCCACACGCATGTGATTTGGCTTTCCGTAGGGGTTACGTTATATGTCTCTTAGTATGGTGTGGAATTAAAGATAGTTGCCCCTAGAAACTCAGGTGTGTTTCACGTGTGTGCATTTAATTGAAAACATTGTCTGTATAGATGAAGAATAAAATGACGTGGGCTTAATTGTATGTGATATAGCCGAGGTTATTTTATGCTAAAGTATTTAAGAAGAATGCTTAACTATCAGGTTAGACATATCTATTATTCAACCATTATCATATTTCCTATGATGAACTTAATTGATATGTATGTCTATATAAACTACGATAGATATTCACATATTAAGTCTTTAATTTTTCAATAATAAAGACCATTATGTAGACTCTAGTTTGGTGAAAAATAATGAATGCAGTAAAATAATTATTTACATTGGTTCACCTGTTTTATTTTCTTTATTTTGTTTATCAACTCCTTCCATATAATTTATTATTCGCCTCAAGCAGTTTAAAATGTTTAATTGAATATTCAATCGCTTTAGATAACAATTTGCTATGAATCATTCAGAATATGTGGGGGTATTACGACCCATTTTATGTCGGCTGATGTTTGAATCAATACATGCTTAGTCAAATAAACTGTTTATAGTTAAACAAAAATGCAAATGTTTGTTGTTTTATACCTTTCTCTTTTCTTATAAACGGTACATGCTTTTTAAAACCCAGCTTGTCCTATGGCCGCACACATAAAGGGAACGGTGTTTTTGATACGTGTAGTAACTCGGATTGCCATGTAGCATATACTATATGTATCGGCTCAAAACATGTGCTCATACATTTCACACAAAACTTGAAACGTTGCTCGGTTGGACCCCATTAACGGAATATAGCAAAGGAGTAGTGTGCTCAAGTGAGCATTTTATATTGTTTATAGGAAATTACAGTTATTCCATTTGATAAATGGCCAAAAAAATGAATGTGTGCATCGTAAAGTTTTGTTGCTAGGATATGTTTTATTAACATATTATAATAAGTGAATTGTACCGAATTTGATTGTTTTATTTATTAGATTGGCTCTGATTAGTTTAACTACTTGAATTTGTAACATAATTTTAACAGCATTGTTACATAGATGAATGTAACAATGAATCAACGAATGCATCAAACAATAAGTTGTTCGAATAGTTAGCTACACTCTTGTTTCGTCAACAATTGTACATTTAAATTTGAATTTATACGTTATGCTACTTTCGTATGCACTAGAATATTGTTCAGCTTCATTGTATCATTCAAGCCAGATTTAAACTGATACGATTGTTATTTGTAGATGTGGAACATTAAATTATAGATTATGATAAATAAAAAAAAATCGATAAAACAATATGATTTATTCAAAAATGTTTGAATACAAATATGTGATTAGAAAATAATACATTTGTGTTTGACACATTAAGGCTCAAACAAAACGAAGCTTTGCATGTATTAAATAAATTTTGGCATCATGGTACGGAATGTTCCATTATCACTTATTTGATTTAAAGAATAAATAACAATAGATCTTTTTCATTTATATTGACACTATAATTATCTAACATTTAAAAAGCGTAAACTTATGAAATATATGTTGATGACAGTCACACTTATTTACAATACTAACATTACCATTAGTTAGCTTTTCTATTTATCGAATTCATATGTATATTTTATATAATCGAAGCACAAGCAAATCAAATTGATATAATTGAATGTTAAACAACACAACATGTATTAATGATTCGATCAAAATGACATTTGAAAACATATCAGCAAATTATTGGTTTACATTAAATACTGCATATATACACTGAATAGTACTTGTTTTCTTATGATATAATCGTTATCGATTCAATTAGTATCACACCACTTATAAACATAAATATTTCAAACTTAAAACTATTTCTTTATACAAATAAACAAAAAAATCAGGTGCTATTTTTTGCCAACAATAACTGCCACTGTATTAACACACTCGATGTCTCATGAAAAAGACGGCTCACTGTATACGGATATATACATATTTCGATCCATAGCAAGATAATTCATATTTTATCGACGAGTACTCGGAAAAGAAAGACCATTGAATTATCTTTACATATGTTATGTTATTGTCATCTTATGAATACTTGCTCTTGATAATAACATCATGTCGACTGTTCATTGAGCCTGAAGATCTGAAAGAAGTGGCACTGCCATGACGTGGTGGTTCTGAAATAAGGTAGATGATGAAATGATCAAATAAAAGGATGACACCCATAAATACCCGTACAGATACCCATAACAGTTCAAGATGCTGTTTGGATTAGGTGTCTCATCTCTCGTTAAGAGTATGTGGCTTTAAGTGCATCAATACTTTCAAACAAACAATGTCACGGACAATTATATTCCAATTCATATGCCAATTCATAATCTTTTAACATTAAGTTAACAAAGAAAACCCGTTTTGTTTGTTTTACGTTGAAACATTGAGCCACGTTCAAGCTTGATGAAATAATTTTCTTTGTTTCGCACCACCAATATCATTAAATGACTCTGTGTATTCAATAACTTAAACATATAACTTACTTTTGGCCACAGTTCTTTGTGCAGCCATTGGTGCTCTGAAACAAATTAAATGATAATAATATAATAACAACAAATATGTTTTTTTTTGTTCAAAATATAGCTAAACTATAGATTTGTAAAAAAACTATGTGCAAGAAATTATCTATTTTATTATTTAATTTTCTAAATATATCATAAATATCGATCATGTAGCATTAAACCTCCAAATAAGGACTTTTCTGTAGAAGTTAAGCGGGGATGAAATAACTATTTGGTGCATGAGACACTTATGTTGTTTTCGTTAAAAACTGATTGGATGCAAAAGCATGCTTATCGCATAAAATACTTACATTGTTTTTCCTGGGAACTGATTAGCTCTAGTGCATTAGTTATTGGTGCATAATAGACTTACGTTGTTTTCTTTGGAAACTGATTAGCAGCCATTGCATGGTTAGTCGGTGCCTGATGATAGAACTCATCCACACCACCACCAAGTGATGACACAACTAAGTTATCCACATTGCCGCCGCCATTTTGTAATTGGCTAACACGTGGTGCATCTGATTGCATATTGAAATTGATGTCTCCGGGTGTTTTTGGTTGAGATTATGACATAGTTCGAGCAGATTCACGCGTGTGCAGATCGTCGCCGTTGTAGAAGATTTGTTTACGTTTTCGTTTGATCTGTCGAATCATGTAAGGGATGTAATTGGGTAAGGTATCACTTCTTTAAAGTATGAAGCTCTCCGGAGATGATGATGATAAATAGGTGTTTTTGAAGCATGTTTATGAAATGTAATGTGGCATTGTATTAAATACATACATACATCAAATACCAATTGGTTCACGGATCAACCAAAATATAGATATAACCACTTCAGTTATTAAATAATTAT
>LQRL01173986.1:0-11156 GCA_001703475.1 Hydroides elegans
GATTAATTTTGCGGGGGAAATATACAGCTGAGATAAGAAGGTTATCGCGGTTATTAGGAAGACTGAACGCATTGGCCTGCTATGGAAAGACCCCCCCCCCTCTGAAATGTCACACATTGATTAAACGTCGGGATAATATCAACTATAAACATAAGCGCGAAGTTCCATTTCGACGTCGTGCTCTTAGATGGAGAAATAAACCTTAAAACACGAAAAAAACTGTTTCAGTATGTAGTTTGTCGTCCCGACCTCGATTCGAATACGATGTTGAGACGAGGTCAAAACGCGACGTTGAGTCATGAATGACATTCATACGATGCTTATACGACGTTTTATGAACCTTCTGAAATGAATGGGAGTTTCTAAGAGAGCTTTTGCACATGTGTGTTCAGAATTGATCTCAAAAGTCAAGAATGAATGAATTTTCATTTGATTTGATGAACTGGTTGTTGTTGACTTGCTTTGACTTATGGGCGTATTCCTCTCCGGAACCTCGCTCTCTCCGTGACTTTTCTGCGCCAGTCTAGCCTTTCGGACGCTCTGCGTTCTGCCGTCGCCAGGGGTAGGCCGGTGTCTTCTCGGATTTGGGTGCACCATTTATCTTCATGCCCCATTTCTTGCAAGCTACGTCTAGCTGTTTGGTACTTCCTTTCAGCTTTTCAAAATGGCAGACAGTAGGTTGTACCTTGTATAGCTGGAGAAGGTGTCTGTTAGGGCTAGTGTTCGATCTAGTTCGCTCAGTTCTTTCATAACGAATTCTAGGAACACGTTGAACAGTGTTGGGGATAGGAGACCGCCTTGTCTGAGGCCCATGTGAACTTCAAACCATTCAGTTAGCTGGCCATTTATCACAACTGCGCATTCCGTATTGTTATATAGTTCTTCTACTACATGTATTCGGACTATCTTGGGGTCTACGCCGATTGCTAGGAGCATTTTCCATAGCGCTTATCTCCATACGGTGTCGAAGGCGGTTTTGAAATATATAAAGTTGAAATGAAGTGGCACTTGGTGTTCTTTTGCCTTTTAGATTATTTGTCGAGCGATAAAGATGGCATCGACCGTTCCTCGGCCTGGTTTGAAGCCGAACTGGCTCTCTCCGGTAGCCTCTTTTGTTTTTTCTGCATTCTGCTGAGGAGTACTCTACTGAAAACTTTGCCAGGGATGGAGAGCAGTGATAGTGCGCGATAGTTCGCGGGCGTTTGCTTGTCGCCTTTTTTTGTGTATCGGGGTTACCATCATCTTCGCCCAGTCCTTTGGTGTTTTCTCAGTGTCATATACCGTGTATAATATTTTATGTAGCATCGCCACCATCGGGTCACCACATGCCTTTAGCACCTCAGCGGTTATGACGTCTATTCCTGGGGCTTTCCGGTTTTTTTGTCATTCTCACGATAACCTTTTTTTTATTTCCTCGGTTGTTATTTCCCCTTGGGTCTCAGCTTCCGGTAGGGGTGGTGGGATATCTAACATCGCTTCCGCTTCTTGTGGAAAATTGGTGTTTAGATGTGCTTCAAAGTGTTCTTGCCAGTACTTGAGGACCTTGTATTTGTTTGTATGGGTGTTGCCACTTTTGCCTTTTACCATATTGAATGGTTTCTTTCCTTTCCCTTCTATTTCTCTAACCTGTTAAAAGTGATTATGGGTATTGCTCATTTTAAAGTCCATTTCTATTTCCTCTACTAATTCTTGTATGTTGTTGTTTTTTGTCTTTTGACTGCTTTTTTCACTTCATGGTTCAGTTTTATATATCCTTCGCGCTTTGCCTCACCACCTGGGGAGTTTAGCATATCTCGTCTAGCCTTGGCCGTTGCGCACAGGCCTCTTCGATTTCTGGTGGTAGGCCTTGGACTTGGTTCTTCCTCCTGTAGCCAACTACCTGCTCTGTTACTCTATATGTGACGTTCTTGAATTGTGAATAGACTTCTTCAATATTGTTGGTTTCAAGGCCAATTAGCGGCTCAAACGCACCGCCTATTTGAATCTGGAATTCTTCTGCGGTTGCTGAGTTTTGCAGTTTATCAACATCGAATCTCTTTGGTGTTTTTATGGCAGGCTTCTGTTTTTTTGCCGGAGATTTTGACTTCGATGTTTGCGAGGACTAGGAAATGATCCGAACCAATATCGGCGGAGTGGTAGGCTCTACTGTTTTTTACTTTTTTTTCATTTTCCCTGGACTATTATGTAGTCGATTTGGTTCATGATACGATTAACTGATGTTATCAAGGTAGCACGTCTTTTGGGTGAGTGTCGAAACAAGGTGTTAACTATACCATTTATTGCGCAAAACTGGAGTAGCCTATCTGATGTTTTCCCAAAGCCGTATCTACCGACCGTTTCTGGCCAGTTTTCATGATGGTCGTTTCCGACTTTTGCGTTGAAGCCTCCGAGGATCAAGTAGGAATTTATAGGTTGTTGTTAGATATACATCTTGTCATTAGATTGTTTAATGTCATTCAAGATACATACGTATTACATGATATGGCGAAAAGGGAATGATTAAATTACAGTTACAGCTGAATGTTTTTTTTTTATTTTATGTATATTCAAGCAATATATGTGTATGAAAAGAGTATAATATTGTTAAGAAATGATTTATACATACACTGTAAAAATATCTGGTTTTTATGAGGAGTAGTTCGAAACCAATGCGAATTCAAACCAAATTAATACACATGAACTATGGCGATTAAGTGGATTTGACGTGTATATTCTTGCGGTTAACCATATTCATTCGTGCGAATGGGGGCATACCCGTTGAGTTTTATTCATATCATGGATAAAACACTCTTTAAGAGAAAATGATAACGTAAAGGGCCTGGAAATCGGAAATCTTTCTGAGCTTTTTTTCATCCAAACAAAGTGTGAGTTTCCATAAATCCTTTATGGGTAAATCAAAAACGCAGAAAAAAACGCTCATTGCTTGACGGTTTCTTTGTTCGCATCAGGAATGCATTGAATACCATGGTTTGATGTTAAAAACAGGCTTGAAAAATCGTTCCGTGTGGCCAGAAAGCCTCCCATCGTTCTTAAGGAACCTGAGTACCTGAATTCAATTTGATTTTGCAGGGGCATTATCCTAGTCTTTATAACCTTAAAATGTATTGGAGAAGACTGATGCTAAAGAAGGTCATGATTACAATCGACGATTTTAATGAACCAGGGTAAAAATGGCTTTTGTCAAATTTTAACTATGAGTGTTTATTGATCATATTATTACATTCCTTTTGAAGATTTATGTCATTGTAGATGGTTTGCAACCCTTTGTCGAAATAGAATATTGGGTATGATTAATATAAACTTTTCAAACTGCTCCAAAATATACACCAATTAAAACAAAGCTCTCTGGATCTTAGTTTTTTTTTTGCAACAGATGACAAGTTCTGAGTTGTTTCATATTGATATATTTTGAAATGAATGAAGTAATTGAGAAAACTGTCATTACAATTTAAATAATCACGTGCCAGGGCACTAGCTATAAGAGTCAACACCAATACGTATAATGACAGGGTCTTTTTAGACCATATTATATTCTTTGACTTTCTATTTCCTGTTCAATCGTGATTACATATTGGACGAATTTTCTCCTATAAAATCTAGGGTGTTTCAACCCAAAAGGCACACAATTAACATCCAGAACGTCCTGATTACGTAGTTTTATGTTCCATCGTTTGCAACGGAAATATGACGTCGCTTGGATGAAAACATGAGATACCCCATCATTGCCTTAAAAGCGTCTTAAGATTGCATATAAATGACGACATCGTTTCTCGGACGGATAAGGAAGGGTATATTAACCAAATCCCCCTACACACACGCACGTAGAAATATCTCTTTTCTTGTCAAATTCACAAAATAATACGATATTTCATCACAAGATTCCTATTTCTACAACCTCTCAAATTTATCAACACCGTCAACGTAAATTTGTTAAGAATACTTACAAAAATCTAAGGACGACATTGCAAAACTATTTTTTGGCACTTATAGCGCGTCATAATTAACTAACCTGCATTTATTGCCTAATTCCTCCCACGTTTCGTGTGCGGTGAGAGACTCAACTGCCATACGATTCGGATTATCATCGCTGCTTATGTCAAAGATAACACGCCACGAGTGACACGTGAATCCGCGCGAGGACACGTTCAGGTCGCCACGGTACGGGACATCTCTACTGGCCTGGCACTCCGAGTCAGCTGAAACCAAAAGGAGTAGGAACCAGTTGGTAATAGAACGCCACCATAAAAAGAAGGTGCTTGGTGAAACTTGCCGTGGTACCTTGCCTCCTGGTACGCGAAAGAGGACCATCCCACTCGGCAAACATTCCACTCGGCAACGACCTCATAATGATATACGACACGACGCCCGCGACACAATTAGGACGTCGCTACGATGTAAGACATGAGACGTTCCATCATTTCTGATAAATGACGCCTTAACGAAGTATTTTTATGACGTGAGGTATTCACATGTCCGAAAAGCGTTTTATAAGTGTGGTTGTTATGAAGATCAAATGTGCCGATATATTTGCCGATATGTTAATAAACCTTCCCCACTCGGTCAGACGTCAACGGACGTTGAGTGGATGCCCTAGCTACCTTTGGCCCATATTGAAGGTTTTCCACACGTCCTTATTCGTGACAGGCGAGGGCGAGTGGCTCAAAGATATGTTAACAATTACAAAGATGCACGATAAAATTCTTGATATACCTGATTCACAAAGAACTCCACTGTATCCCTCTGCACATTCACAAGTGAAGCTATTGACTCCATCAATACACGTCGCTCCGTTTAGGCAACGGTTTTCCAAGCAATCGTCTCCGTCTGAAAAGTGGAAAATACGTCAAGAATACTTTCAAGGTCTTTTCAATGTCCTAGAAAGTCTATGAATTCTCCTATAAAGAAAACAGTGACACAAACTACATTGTACAGGCAATTTCGACGTGAAATCGCGCCCTTATGAATTCCTTATGCGTCATCCAAGGATAGACTTCTACCCAGTTAAACCAAAACAACATATTGTCACCTTGGTGTAGCTTGAACGCGGTGATACAGCCGCAATAGAGATATATTCCGTAAACATTGGATCTAATATCAAAAGATCAAAAATATTTCTTAAATAGATAGAATTGTGTTATAGTTGTTGCA
The DNA here is from genome assembly GCA_001703475.1 of Hydroides elegans. Classification (NCBI taxonomy): domain Eukaryota; kingdom Metazoa; phylum Annelida; class Polychaeta; order Sabellida; family Serpulidae; genus Hydroides; species Hydroides elegans. Next base: position 5,149 of record LQRL01173986.1, read on the forward strand.
CAGATTATAATACTTATATATCAATATTTATCAAACTCACCGTCACAATATGGGATAGAACACGCATGTTCGGCTGCAAACCAACCAGCACCATCCCCTCTATCGCCAATAAAACACCAAGGCCCGTCTGGATGCCAATTCGGATTTCTTTTCAAAAGCAACATTATATAAATGTCTTATGGGGAAACCTAATATATTAAGCAGTCATGCTCTAATTCACAATTGAATCAACAAGAAGAGAGAAATAAGTAATCTTCATTTGAAACTATGCAAAGGCTGCAAAGATTTAATCTCAATGCCAAATTTGAAATAAGGGATTAGTTTACCTGCATTTTGATCCCAAAGCTTCCCAACTCGAGTCCGGAAAGAGGGACAGGTCAAGCGTAATGAAACCTCGCCATAACATCTGCAGGTCGTACCAATCGAGACATTGGGGTAGGGTGTGTGAACCAGCGTACCTTTTAGTCGGTCGATAGCATTCTTCTGTTTATTGTCATAATTTGTACATTACGGGTAATGGGTCAACTTAGCATTTGACGTATTTGTCATGCTTTCGCCCGACGCTCGTCTAGACCTCTGCGAAACGATGTCTCAAATATAGTTGTGCAAAACACTTTATTATCACATCATTACTATTCAACGTATGACTAAAGAAAAAAAACGTTTTCTTTATTCGAATTTTAACACGCGTCAAAACTTCACAGAAATGCAGCGAGCTTGATTGTTTTAGAAAAGGCATACAAGTCAATTTGAGAAAGAAAAACGAGCCAATTCGAGAAGGGAATACGCATCAGTTTGAGAAAGGAATTCGAGTCAGCATGAGAAAGTTTGAGAAAGGAAGACGAGTCAATTTTAGAAAGAAATACGAGTCAGTTTGAGAAAGGAACACCAGGCAATTTGAAAAAGGAATACCAGGCAATTTGAAAAAGGAATACGTTTCAGTGTGAGAAAGGAATACGCATCAGTTTGAGCAAGGAATACGAGCCAATTTGAGAAAGGAATACACATCGGTTTGAGACAGGAATGGGAGTCAATTTGAGAAAGGAATACGAGGCAGTTTGAAAAAGGAATACGGGCCAGTTGAAAAAGGAATACGAGTCAGTTTTAGAAAGGATTACGAGTCAGTTTTGGAAAGGAATACGAGGCAGTTTGAAAAAGGAAGACGAGGTGGTTTGTTAAAGGAATATGAGGAACACGAATCAGTTCAATAGTTCAATACCTGCGTCGATTTCGCTACTTTCCGTTGTCGGCATCAATGTGGATGATGTGTCTTCACCCGCATGATCCAATTCTTAAAAGCAAATTTTGTTTTAGTTGAAAGATAAATCTAAACATGTTTGGTGAATCAACATTGTTAACAGGTTGAGTTCTCCTCATGTAGAAACTCAAACTAAGCTCTCTCTTCATTAGATAAACACTCTATATATTGAATGTTTATACTGTATATTGAATTGATTGGTCCATTTATTCTGAATAACCGTCTTACCGCTGCAACGAGGCAGAGTACATGCATGGTAACCAACAGAACTTCCTTCGACAAGGAAACACCCCGCTTCACTCTCGCCGGGGACCAACCTATCATGCCAACAACATATATTGTATTTATAAAATGGTGACATGAAACCGGCAAAATAATTTAGCCTTATATGATTTTAGTCGTCATTCATGCCTCGAATGTTCGGACAGCGTGTTTCATGCGAAGGCGTTAATGCAACGTCAAGATGTGAAATAACTTTGACATTAGATCTTTCGACGTCATTTCTTCATGTGACGCAGTAAATACATACAATGGCGATAGTACAGTCTTTTGTTATATATTATAAACTGTATAAGGAGTATATTTGCTAACATTATAGGGAACTCAGACATGTTTATGCTAAAACACAATGTCATGCTCAAATTAATTAATGTCATGACAAGTAAATATATATTCGATAACTTATATGATTGCCCTTCATATTATTTTCTTACAGATTTATTTAAACATTAACCTGCACTTGTTTCCTAATTCATCCCAACTGTCATCGGGAAACATCTCAAGGGAAAACTGTTCAAGCATCAAATTCACAGTGAACCAGGAAACACATGATACACCTCTGGTCGAGACGGCCAGGTCCCCGGCATAGTTTTCGTGTGTCGTACATTCGTCTACAAGGCATTCATGAAGACACTGTGAACAGGCTTGGATTTAGATTAGAGGGAGCGCTCATATCAAAGTTTTGGAAGAGCAGCTCACTAGCTGTGCAAGTCCCAAGCGTAGTTTTTGTTAGTCGTGCATTTGTCTACAAGACGTTCATGAAGGCACTGCGAATAGACTCGGATTAAGAATAGAGTGGAGCGCTCATACACTGTTTTTGAACAGCAGCTCATGAGCTTTGTATTACAAAAGGGTTTTGTCAACAAAACGCCCCAGCTGGCTCGGAAACATTGAACACCTCTTTTTAACATTAAAAAAACAAGATTTTTAGCTGTTGTTTGTATTTGCAAAGTTTTTAAAAAAAAACGTCGTGAGATGTCTCTTTTATATCATTAATAATATATTGACGTTTGTTCTTATATTTATACCATTTATGCCCCGGTTCAACATTTTCTGAATTTTCTTGTGACAAAAAAAAGGCTTTCCGCGTGGTGCATTTTTCAAAAGGATGTTAAAGCAGTGTTTCATTTGGCGCTAGCCTGGCACAGTTCTAACTAGTCAGAAGAGTATTGGGCCATAGATCACATTCAAGACGTCGCCATTAATTTGATTTCGACGTTATCTTTAAACGTTCTTTTATCATAATATTTTAATCGTATTTGGCTGTTATCTTGAAATTACAACAATAGTTCCAAGACATCAATCTATTGTAAACCACTTAAATGCTAAGGCGATTTTTTTTCGGACAACTCACCAGATTCGCAGTAGGGCCCTCGAAAGCCGTAGACGCAGTTGCATATGAAAGAACTATCGGCCCCCGCCTCACACTGACCGAAGTTCAAGCATGGATTGGGCATGCAAGGGTCTTGGTTTTCTGAACAAAATGCATAGATTTAGAAACAGATCTTATAAAAATGTAAACAGCGCATTTCATAAAAAGTTTATGTATTGAATAAGGTACGGAGTTCATTAATTAAATGATTGTTTGAGGTCGCCAAGGCATCGATAGCCAATGTTTTTTTTATATAAATGGAGTTGACCGATTACTCTCACCGACTTAGCTTGTTATCAAACATAATGAATCAAAGATATAAAAGGATTGTTACCAAAACACTTTATATTATTTTGGTAACCTATATACATATTAAGAGGTCTAACCTGGACAACGCGGGATGTCACAGTACTCCAGCACAAACCGAGTTCCATCATCATTCGCAACATAACAGAAAGGACCAGCAGGGTCATTGGTGGGATTCCTGAGTGTCAATTGAGCGGTGAAACCAATTATTTAGATACGTAAATTCAAATTGAATCGAAATATCTATTGAGTAGATATACATAAGATGAATGGTTATTGTTGTTATTTTGTCATAGATTGCAATGGCCTAGAAAGGACACGTTATTTATTTTTTTATAACATGAGATGATGATTTTAGTGTAAACCAGAACAACAGGTTTAGAGAGAAAATGCCTACCTGCATTTATTGGCGAGATATTCATAACTCTCTTCTCCAAACTGACTGATTCGGTCGATGAAAGGATTAATAGCGAAATCTCCCTGCGGTCGCCCCTATAAACGAAAATCGCTATCACAATTATATACATGTGATAGTGCCAAATAAATATCTTTTTAACATTTTAAATTGATGATAAAATGAAAAACCATAGGCGACATTGCAGTTGAATAACATACACATCGATTGAAAATATCCAAGCGATCACTATAGGGTTATTTGTGAGCGTTAATTATGCATATGACCTACCCACAAATTACCTTTTTGTCGTCTTGATTATAATGAAAAGGTTGATATACCACATTCAAGTAAAGCCTGTGAAGAATCTCATAGCTACTTAACCAAATGACAGCTAAATTAGGATGTAGGTAAATGTGTACCTCCACATTAAGTTGAATCAGTTCTTGCCAGCTGTGGCATTGGCGACCGGATGCAGTGGTTGCTACGTCGCCATTGTAGCGGTTGTCATGGGTGACACACTCCGTAGTCTCGTCTGCAAATTAGCATGTTGTTTTAGTAGAAACTATACGTATATCAGGCGCGGATCAAGAAAGATAGGACAGAAGGTGTCAATAGTACAAAATATCAGAGCGAACAGAAGCGTCAAATTATGAATTCATAAATGTGTGTGTGTTACATATACATGTAAGAACGCACGATTGCCTGCTGTCGCGGTCGCCCATATCAAAATCTGCACCTGTATATATACTATTCATTTAGAAACATTCTGCAAATTTACTCATTCTCAGCCATTCATTAACAAAATCGTAAATCGAATGTGCTTATTGTTCAGCCGGCGTCTAACAGAGCTCACCTGGACATTCTGGAATGCTGCACGATTGGAAATTGATTTCTCGATTTTGAATGACTAGGCATACTGGAACCTCAGAGTCACCAAAGAATCTGATTCAACAGTATCACTACATTATCAAATTGAAGATAATCGCATAGACAAAAACAAAACTCATAGTTATAGACGTATTGCAACCTGCGTTAAGATTTAGTTCACAATATATTACACGACTTTATCGTTATCATCGACTCTGTATTGTACAATTTTTTAAAAACATATAAGCAACTTTTATTTATCAATCTCATTTAAAATGATGACAACAACTTAATTTTGTAACAACCTGCAATGGTTGGCGAGTTCATCCCACGACGTGAAACCAGGGAAAGCATCCTGTGTGACGTCATGCAAGTGAAGGTCACGTGCAACCGACCACAAGAGACACTGCCTCCCGTCGCTCGCCACTGCCAGGTTACCATGGTAACTGTGGTCAGGGCGATGACACTCATCTATGGGTAGAAAAAAATATACACATTCTAAACAACAAAAGGTTGGGCTTAAGAGCCACCTACAGTCGCGAGCATTGCTAACTTCTCGTGGCAAACTCTAAACGTTAAACGCACAAACGCTAAACGCTAACCCTTAAACGCTAAACGTTAAACGCTAAACCATAGCCCCTCACAGCTGTGAGGGGTATATAAAGGACATCATTATTAGTGCTTATCTTAATCTCTTATATGCCTTTTATTCCAATGCTAAACGCTAAACGTTAAACGCTAAACGCTAAACGCTATATTCTGATCTTTCAAACCTATAAACGTTTAACGCTTAACGCTAATCGTTAATGAAATCGAGAAGTTAGGACCGCGCGCCACTGTATATGACTAGGGGGATATTGTATGGTAAGTATGAAATTATTGTGTGTTACCGAGATAATACGTATATGGAGTATTTAGTTAGATGCATGGAAACATATCATATATCAATTGGAATCATCAACAGAATGGATAAAACAACTAATCGTTGTTTTAGAATCATTAAGTGTATTTATTATAGGAATTACAACAACAAAACATACTTGAAAACCCAAATATCCCTTCATACATACATGACTCGCAGAAGTCTCCGAAATAACCACGTGCACATTCGCACCGAAAACCAGAGGGCTCCAATGCGCATTCACCGCTGTTCAGGCAAGGGTTCGGCGTGCACGGGTTCGCATCTAGATAATAAAGCTCGGCGTCATTATGCTTTCTTAAACTGAACCAATGAGATTTATAGGTATTCGCCGGCATTCCGAGTCATCTTAAATATAGTGGAGCAGTTATGGCCTATATCACATTAAAACTCATTTATTACTCTTAATCTTATTGAAATACCTTAATATAATAAAACTATTAATCACATGATCTATTAAAGTTTGAGCTTCATAAACAGACGCGTATCCAGAAAATATTGAACCCGGGGGCACAACAGTAAAAATTACCAGGCTTAACCGGGGGCGCAAAATTATGTTTTTGTCTTACATTTAAGGGCGAACAGGGGGGGGGGGGGGGGGGGCCGGGGG
>LQRL01174033.1:17049-27181 GCA_001703475.1 Hydroides elegans
ATGGTTTGATATAAAAAAGGGTTAATTTTGTCTTCAAAAATATTATTTCATTTTAAAATTTTACATTTTAAGTGGTTCATTTACCCAAATTGACATTAGTATATTGAATTTTTATGCTAATAAACCTCCAAAACATTTTATTAATTATACTTTTTTTTAATACTTTTTTTTCGTCCTATACTTTTTTTATACTTTTTTTTTGGCCCGATACTTTTTTTAATACTTTTTTTCGTTATGAAAATACTTTTTTTAATACTTTTTTTTCCGAACACCCGCTGGCAGCCCTGAACTACGTCCTTCCGTGTTTTTCGATATCCCATAGCAACTTAACCTACTCATAACTGCCCCCCCCCCTTCCATCCAAAAAACTCGTATAAAAAGTAGTACAATGTACTTTATCATCACTGATTTATGCCGAGCGGGCCGTACGTGTTCCAACGGACACATTTCTAATTTCTTGTATGTTATTCTGAAACTTAACAATTTTTTCTGCCACCACTGAGTGCACATGATAATAATACATCCGCCACCATCTCTTTTCATCGATCCTTCACGTTTATAACAATGTAGCCATTCCTTTGCAGGATGACCCATCTAATTTGAAAGAGGCCGTACCGACAGAAGATCCAGCTTCTAATCAAACCCCCATTTCAACTCCGGACTCATCATCTTGCGCATGCGTATCCGTGCATGTGCCCGCGCAGGACTACATGCTTGGCATCCTGGATTTAACGGGCGAGCTCATGCGCCTGGCTATCAACAGCGTTGCCAATGGTGACATGGAGAAACCATCACAGCTATGTGCATTTATGAGGCAACTGCACGAGGCCTTTACAGCATGCTCACACACGGGCAGGGACATCAACCAGAAACTGCGCGTGCTCAAACAGAGTCTGACAAAAGTGGAGAATGCCTGTTACAATTTACAAGTGCGCGGGTCGGAGATACCCAAGCATATGTTGAAGGATGTATTTGGTGGCGCAGGGAGCAGTGATGTTGCGGACACGTTTGATGATTTTGCGACATAGGTTTTATTGTAGGTGTAGGTTTTTCATTTAATAAATATTCAGATATAAGTAGTTGATGCATTTAAAAAGAGAAAAAAAACATGGGATGAATTGTTCTACATGTTAATTTCAGCAGTTGTCGATTCCGTCGAAATGCTATCCTTTTGCATCATTTACATGCCAATCAATGCTTTTGTTTCACAAAATATGTTCGATTTTTGATTAAATAAAATTACTGGTATATATCGCCGAAGTTACATTTGCCAGCCCAGAGTTTTCTCATTGTTCCAAATACACGTAACGTAAATTTAGGTCACAGCTGCGGCGTGGTTTATAACGTCTTTGTGTTTACTTTTGATGTTTAACGTTGGGGCAATAAATGTTCTCGTAGAATTGATTATAAGAAAAGATAAGTGTATAAAATGTATACGAGAAGATGTGCAACGTTCAATGTTTTCGATACTATAGAAATCTTAGCCACTTTTTCCTACGTTTTTGATTGTGTGGGATTTTAACGAAATGTAAGTCTAAGACTATCTGGGCATTGAAATAACCCTTTCATATTTCTTCTCAAATAAAAGATATTACCATATTAAGGTACAAAACATAGAACAAGGTAGTATAAGACCAACCATAAGAGGACCACCATGCAAACACACATGAAAGACACAACGGTCGGTTTTGGAAGTCATTACATGGAGAACTTTAGGGCTCTTATTTTGCTCTGGAACAATAATATTTAAAACGATATTCATTGCAATTATATGTTATATTATAGTGTTTATAATATTATAATACAAAAATAATTGCATCACACCCCTCATAAACTAAAAAGTAAATAAATTCTTAAAACAAAATTCTTGTATTATTAAAGCTGCTCAACACGTTTATATATTCATATAAAGAGACTACATATGAGGGTGTCTGGACAATTCGCGACTTGACAAATTCGCACCAAGGACGATTCGCGACTTTTTAGTTAATTCGCGACTTTCATTTTGGACAATTCGCGATTTTGCCCTGGACGATTCGCGACTTTGCTCTGGACGATTCGCGACTTTCATTTTGGTCAATTCGTGACTTTGTTGTCCAAAATGTATTCTTAAGAGTAAAAGTAAGAAATTGTGTATCTCGTAATTATTCAGACAACAAAATCGGGTTTTGATTTGAATTTTTGATTTGAAATTAAGTTTTTATAATTCTATTTCTCCGTGAATATTCAGCATAAAGTCTACATTTTCTTTTAATATTTAGACCAATAATTTTTAATTGCCATTACGTTTGTACATGATTACATGTTAAATGTATCTAGCTTTCATCTACGTTAAATTACAATTAGTGGTAATAACACGAACTACCTGGGTATCACATCAATATGCAATTTAGGATTTTCATTGCTTATGTCAACTCTGTAAGTGATTCGTTCCAAACTGAATTGCAATTTGCGTCACTGAATGATCAAACATATTTCAACTAAGTGACATTGAGCAAACAAGTACGAGTCAGATTTATAATAGTCTTTGTATAAGTATTTCAAATTGTTACTTCTATAATAATTCTGTAATAATTGTTCACCGTCTTTGGGAATTTTGTTTTGGTTAAAAAAAAAGAAACAAACATAAAAATACAGTAGTTAAAATGTAGTTAAAATTCTGAAAGTTAATATTTTGGACGATTCGCGACAAAAAAAGTCGCGAATCGTCCAAAATGAAAGTCGCGAATCGACCAAAATGAGAGTCGCGAATTGACCAAAATGAAAATTGGCAAAAGTCGCGAATTGACCAGTCGCGAATTTGTCAAGTCGCGAATTGTCCATAACTCCATATGAGTCATTCACGAAGACCAACTATTGTTTTCAAGCCAATTTGCCAATTTAGCACCGCTCATTTTCTGACTGTTTAAGGCAATTTTGAAGCTATTTAGTAAAACCACGTTTCCATTTGAGCTCCTGGATATTTGATATTTTAAGCTTCGTTTAACCAAATGTGAAATATTAAGGGAAGATTACAATGCAAAGTAAACGCACAATTTTTAATACTGTATATTTATTTATTTTTGTTTATACACGGCATTTGTTACGCGCTTATCTTATACACAATATATGCCTAATCGTTTACGATATGAACATTATATAATGGAATATCATACTCAAATAAACCATTCAAGTATGATCTTCATACACTTTAATAAACATATGTGTTTTAAGCTTTTTCTGAAAACAACTAATGAATCTGATGTTTTTACACTTTTAGGGAAGTTCGTTCATAAAAATGTATATAAAAAAACTTATTTTCCTACACTGTACATGGAAATGGTTGTATGTTGTTCTGGTCTAGGAAAGGTATCATCGAGCTATATGGGTGCCAGTTAAGTTTTAACAGATAAGGTTATAATGTTTAAATAATCATTAAAATGTACTTTAATAAACTTCTCTTTAAATTGTAGTTCGATTATATCTTACTCGACGTAATATTGGAGTTTATACTGGAAGATATTAAAACGAGCTTCCACATAATCAATTTATTGTATCTGGATGGGATTCTAATAATTAAAAAAAAAAAAAACACATTAATATGTAACTACATAACGCAGTCATTTAAATCAGGACGATTGACTCGCTGCAGAAGTATTTAAAATCATTAAATTTGTCATTTCATTTTATGTGATGAGGTATTATTACTCTACCAAAGGCGAGCAACGAAAGCAGTAAACAAGTTTAATAGCCTGTCACTGTAACTAAATAAATATGTGGGTAGTTGGAATTGGCATCAATTTGTTGTTTTAAACATGCTGGCACTTCTCTCAGCAAGTGAACATCAGACTTTTTTCACCATTTATGGAGAACATTAATTTGTGTGGATAAAAGAATATTGATAATTTACATAGAGGGTGAGTGGAGATTATTGTTTGATCATTTATAGATGAGACTAAAAATGTATTTGTTATTTATTTAGATGATAATCATTATTCATAGGATTGTAATATTTAAATATTATCTAATAATTGCTGAAATATTTAGACAAACCGTTTAGAATATTTAAGAGGATATATATATTTTTTACTGAATACATGTATATGTATATTAAATCTTTTTTTCTTTTCTAGTAACGTTTTCAAAGAAAGATCATGTTTTCATATGTAATTGTAAGTGCTAGCAAATTGAATTGTATCCATTTGTATCAGCTAAAAGAATGGGCTACCTACAAGATGTAGACTACATTTAGGTCCACTGCTCACAAGCTGCCAGTATCTTGTATATATTTTTGAGTTTGTCGATCATTAAATACGACTACTACTGAAATTATTCATGCATTTTATTTTATCACTGGCATCCCTTAAATATCCTTTCAGATGATAAATCCAACCAGTTGAACATGGATTATTCGCACATTACGCTGTGTTTTGCAGTAATTTTTGCTGTGAGCAATGCGCATAATGTTCCTATTCCAGGTATGTTCTATTTTGATTATAGGTATGTTATAATGTAATGATACGATCAACACATTTAAATGATATTCTCTTTTTCGAGGACCATTGAAAACGCACTAAATGATACAGGCGTTCACTCGTCAGTGCTCTTGAAATAATAAACATATTAAAACTGCTATTTAGTGTTTTGAATTATGCATTAAATATATTAAAATATATACTGGATGATGATCTATTGGCATTGTCCCTAAAGTCAACATCCGTCGCAAGCTCAATTTGGCTCCGATATCACGACGGGATTTGAAATAGACTTTCTCGATGTCACAACTGTTTGATACATTTCATCAACGTATCATCACAGTGTGAATATATTCGATTACGATGTTAATACAAACTGTATTCAAATATATTGAGATTCTCTGAAGAATTTAGGTTTTGGAGACTAGTGTTACCTTAAACGCATACTGGCAGTTCGTATTCGTACAGCTTTAATTCTCATTCATTTTTATTTTGTAGAACAGTGTTTTCAGGCTGTAGAAACAGGCAATTGTCGGGCAAGGATACCCATGTGGTTTTACAACTCCACTTCTGGCAAATGTGAATACTTCTCGTATGGTGGATGCCCTGGTTATGACAACATGTTTCCCACCAGAGAAGAATGCATCAGTGTTTGCGATCCAAGTTAGTATTTTTGTCTATTTTTGTTTCAAGAATCCTGACAGTTAAATGTTTAGGAAATGTATTTTACTCAAAATATAGTTATATTGCTTGAAGTCAATATACATATTGTGAAATATATGTAGGCACCTGCTTCCTACGGGCCCGCACAGGGCGATGCCAAGCCAAGATCGAAATGTGGTTCTATGACAGCAAACATCATCGTTGCCACCCGTTTACATATGGAGGTTGTGGCGGCAACGAAAATAGATTTGCTACCGAGCATAGCTGCCACGTAGCGTGCGGAGAGTGTAGGTTTTGAGGCTTAGTCCTAGAATAAAACCTAAAGGTCGTCTTATATTATTTTGTATATTTGGTAAACACGTCACAACAACTCCAAATTGATGTTTTCCTGTGTCGTAAAATGATAAATGAACTCTTATATATATCCATAATATATGTATAAAATATATTCATATTATGTAGTGGTATGAGCTCTCCGTAAGTAAATGATGGCTCATTATATCTTACTCTTATGGATAATTGTAATATACATTTTTTGATATATACAGGAAATGAAATCTTAAACGCTACAATGAAGAAAAAAACACCTCCATAATGCCTACCTTCAAAAACTACTTTAATGTCATATTTTTTTTCTATGATTGCAATGATCTTATTCGGATAGTCTACACTTAGTTTACTGCGATTTTCAAATACTTAATACGTTTTCCATCAGTATCCTGTATTTTTTCTACATCGACATATCAATTTAAGATTTTGTCGTGTAATTTTCAGCGAATGAGTTCTGCCCGTTATCTGAAAACTTTCAAACCGTTGGATTTCATAACGTGCATCATGATAGCATGGAAAGTGAAATGTTCATGTACTACTGCGCGGATAGGTAATTATAATTTAGTTAATCTCATTCCAAACATATATTTATTATAAAAAAAAACACTGACGAATCTATTTAAAAAATATTTCTTATCATAAAGATAATGTTTGGACTACTCAAAAGTTTATATATGATATATCCTTACTTAAAATCTGAAATTGTTTATGAGTTTGAATTTCCAAACTCTGTCGTGTCTTTCAAATGAATAGTAAGATATGTTTATATTATTCTTTAACTGTAGGTGTCAAGAATGGTGTTTGGAAGACCATACATGGGGTCATTGCTTGGCGTTCAGTCTTGACCGCAGGTGGTACGGTTGCTACTGCTACCTGTTCAACCGATACCTGAGTGAAGCTGAGTTCGACTATTCGACCCAGGGCCAGTCGCTTAACCGATTTTTCGAGGGAATGTGATTCGCAACCGTCATCTTTATATTGTTTTATTAAAGGAAAAAATCAGGCCGAAATGGGCTTATTGATTCGAGGTCGAGTTCAAGTCTTATTGTTATTGTTTTAAATATGATGAGAAGTTTTATAAGGATTTAATGCCTAAATTTAAGTATTTTAATGCCTAAATTTAAGCAGTTTCATTTCCGTTGTTAGCACTACCAAACAAAATCATTTAAACTGATAAATTATTCGTTCATCTGTTACACTTCAAGTTTAAGCTAGAATAATTGTTGAAACATGCTTGGCAAAAAAGGAAAAAATCGACCCTGCATCAATTCATACAATTTCCTTATTTGCGAAAACTTCTTATACAGTAAATGTGTTATGCTAAATTTTAAAACTTCATTTGTTTTGGTGAAAGATTGTCCTTGTATATAGATACACTTAAATAACGGTAGCGATTTCCTAAAAGTTGGTATTAAGGTGCATGTTTTCAACTCCATTTATTGTATATATATGATAGACCATGACAAGTGTCTCATTTTCCCGTATGATATATATGAATAATGGGATCGAAAGCACTAGCTAAAATGAGCTTTGTGATAATTTTATGTACAACATTAGCTGTGTTGTGTGGATGTGTGATTCCAAAGAAGAATTAAACGATTTAAACCTCGAGATAGAAAATATTCACCAGGGCAGAGGAAACTTAAGCGATAAATCACATTTATAACAAGGCATTTGTGGTTATGAGTAAAGCATATTTGAGATCCAATGGCAGCCAAGGTGTTGACCTGCCCATCCCTTAGTAATTTTAATATTTGGGAATGAAATTTATCAAAGAATCGGAGAGCATATAAAGATACCTTACAATCCATTGTCAACGAGCTAGATACGTAAATATAAAGAAATATAATGCCGTCAACTCGACCATTTCATCTACAAAATCGCCAAAAATGCAAAATTACACGTTAAGCGTATGTTCCATGACCTTCGTTAATAATTGTTATAATCGGTTATAAATAACAATTTTCTAGATATACGATCTGCTCAAACTGATACACTATAAAAAACTATTATAATTCATACCATTTGTAATAACCGATACTGATCAAACACCTCCACGTTATATGACAGATACTTATAATGCTGTTGTATGATGTAATCCCTAATTACCTTAAGCTGTCATACGCAGTGCTTATTTAATGATCCCTAATCTGACTATACAGCACACTCTGCAAGTATCATACAACTCGACAGTTTGTACCCTATGAATTAGCTGAAACATATTGATATCTGACACGAGCCGGGATCAAATTCAGTGCCACCAACTTGACGTATGCTTGGCTAGGCAGCCAATATACTGACTGCGCTACCTGAGTACCAAATGGGAATCATTGGAACAAATATATGTAAAGTCACACTCAATCAATGTTTAAAGCTTGTTAATGTTATTCCACATGCCTGCTATGTCTTGCATTTTCCCATTAAGCACAAATGGGTTACATGCAGTGTTCGCGCTTAACGCTGGCCCGGGGCCAGTAACTTTTCGGCCGGGCCAGTAAGTTTTTGAGGTTACTGGCCCGGCGGGCCAGTATGAAATCTGAAAATTATTCTACAACTTTTACTTATTGTTCATCGATTTCTTAAATATATTGAGACAATTTCGCTCGCGCCTCCGTCGCTCGCATCTTCAACCCTCTAGTTTTTGTATTTTATTGCGTGGTTGCTATAAAACCGAATCGGCGGTCCTTTTTCGCGATGGTCTGATCAACTATTTTATTTCCATTTATTTGCAATTTGATAAAAAGAGATGCAGCTGCTCGGGTATGCTGTGGTTTAAGGGTAGCTAAGCATCCTAAGAAAGTGTTGCACACAAACGCAACCGCCGACTTAGCTGTATAACTAACGTGTTAGCTAGCACTTGTAGACCAAAAATTATGGTTTAAGTAAAACATGAATGCTTAAAAATAACATTGGTCCCTATGATTCCTAATGATATTTTGCGAGCGTCTTCGGTGCTCACAGCCTCTATTTTAATAATTAATTATCGTGTCTTAATTTCGATTGCGCGGTGCACGTGAATGTTCAATATCAAACGCAAAGCTGTTAAATTCCCAACATGAAATTCTATGGTAATGTCTAAAACTCAACACTAGAAATCGGGCCAGTAAGTTTTCGGCCGGGCCAGTAAGTTTTTAGGGTTACTGGCCCGGAGGGCCAGTGTAAATTTAAGCTTAAGCGCGAACACTGGTTACAGGTGTAACTACCAAGTGCTCTTGGTTATGCAAATTATCCATAATTCATGGGACCATTGTCCTATGGATGACTTTCATTTCCAAATAAACCCTTAACCTATTCAAAATAATCTTGATCAATCACTGGGTTTGTTGATTGATTTTGAGCAACCAAAGTTAGTTTTCAAAATCATATTTAAATTATTGATTAAGCTCTTGCTTGCACGATTTTAAGTGTCTTTGTTTTTTTTTCGTATTAGAGTGCAGATTGTCGAAAATAGGCTAGACGTTAGCAAATCATATGTAACCAAACTACTAACAAACGATCTGATTGGTCAAATTTGGGTCAAATGGCTATTAGCTCAAAGACTGTTTTACCAGCCCAAACTCTCTATTAGAGCGTTTGTGCTGATATAAAGATGTTTGTGCTAATAGCCTGTATTTCCCAAATATAACCTATCACATTGCTTGTTATTGGTTTATTTACGTCATTACGGTGGATTTCCCATATGTGCACAACCTCTCTATAAGTCAATCCGGTTGAACTACCCAAATATAAGAAGATCATTACGTTACAATACATATCCCGAAATATACGTCGAACTTTATCTCTAAGTATGCGTACACTGGGCAGGTTGGCATTTTACCCAAACTACCCGTCTCAATAATATCATTTCACGACATCCCGAAATAACTCCGAAATAGCGTATTAGAGAGTTGTTGCCAATATTTGTGTTAATAACCTGAATTTCCCAAATATCAATCACATGGCTTGTTACTGGTTTGTTTACGTCATTAGAGAGTTTGTGCAAATATAAAATTTGTTGCGCTAGTAGCCTGGATTCCCCAAATATAACCAATCACATTGCTTGTTACTGGTTTGTTTACGTCATTTTAACGTCATTCAAGCAGAATTCCCTAAGTTGCCCAAACTCTCTATTTTGACGTAATTCTAGCGGATTTCCCAAATTTGCCCAAACTCTCTGTTGGAGAGTTTGTGCAAATATGGGAAATGCTTTATGATGACGTCGAAATTACGTAAACAAACCAGTAACAAGCAACGTGGTTGGTTATATTTGGGAAATCCATGCTATTAGCACAACTATTTTTATATTTGCACAAACTCTCTATTATTAGCTAAGCACTCTTGGCATATAATCATTAACTTTGGTAGATTTCCTGCATTATGAAGAAAAAAATAAGTTAAAAATAAATACACTTAGCTAACAACATTCTTATTTAATGATGACACAGACAAAATTGACCGTAATGAATCTGGATGAATATAAATCATAGAATAGACTAACCATTCTAAGAATAGACATATTTTTACTGATGGTAACCAGTTGTATAGACTGGTCCCCATCCCTAATATCAAAGATATATAGGGACTGATATCATCCACCATTTTTTTTATCTGAAAGCCAGTTTTTTCACATGCCATATAAGTCACGTGATTTGGGGGTGTGTCTCTGAAAGCCAATCAATTAATTCGTTACAAAAAATGGTTCCCAT
>LQRL01174036.1:682-12070 GCA_001703475.1 Hydroides elegans
CAACAAATTTATACCGTAGGTTGGTGATCAATATGTTATAGAGTGGTTACCAACCGTAGTAGGTCGCGATTTATGTAGTAGAATGAAATCTGATTGCCAGGGGTGGATTTTATAGCTTCGATTATGCGATTCCTAAGCAAATATGTTTGCTCCTATGTCAAACTTGATGCCCCTCAAGAGAAGACCTATGAATGCTTTGAAGCTACATACACGTTTTTATTGGGTGTGGTTTCGTGACAATAAACAGTCAATTCAAATTCAAACCAATACCTTCGATGCCCTCTTAAAAGGACACTGGATAACGATACCCTAAATGTAAGGACCCCTATCTCCTTTGATACCCATAGAATAAAGCAATCGAGGACTTTCGATCCCCCTCCCTCTATCCTTTGTTGCTAAATCGCAGCGCAATTAGCATTAAACACAAAGATCATGTTCAATTAATTCGATGTTTATGTTGAAACTAATGCAATGCGAATGATGTGCGAGAACAATAAGGGATTTACAGTGTAATGTATGCTTACGAGGAGCTTTTATAACAACAAAGCCATATATTCATAATTGCACCTGATTTTCACATGAAATTATTGTCCGGTTTAACCAGGTAAAATACTTATATATTTCAATAATTGGTTACAATTTTTGTGTCCGATGTCCGAAAAAGCGAGGTGTCCAGATTAAGCAGGTTTTTAAATGGTATAAAATAGTGATAAATAAAACGGGACTGAAAAAAAACTGTCCGGTTTAGCGAGGTGTCCGGTCTATCGAGGTGTCCGGTTATAAGGTTTCTCTGTAGTCAGAATGTAATGGCCAAAAAGTGAATTCCTTTGGAATCGCTAATGTAAGTTGGTCTGAAAGGATAGACATAAAGACGAAGGGTCAATGGAAAGTAAGACTGATAATCTAACCAAACCAGGAAGTTGGACTTGTAAAAAGCATTTCGACAAATGAGGCTGATTATCAAAGACTGAAAGAGGTCCTTCTCATATCCGTAGTGTCCTGCTAACTTGTCGTTCAGTGCAAATCGTCTTACATAGATTAATAGGGGTGGTCAACATCATTTATGTGCAAGATGTTGACAAAGTCACGTGCAAGGGTAGCATAAATCTGGGATGAGTATAAATAATAATATTGATCCCAGCATAAATAAATCGAGGCGAATTTGTATATGGGCGATAATAGAAAAAATATCGTTACCTCATCTTTGTACGAGTCTGGTTCGCGTTTGATTAGATTTTGCAACTGTGGCAAGTTATCTGGAAGCTTATTATTATTCTTTTTACTCATTTTGGATAACACGAGTCAAAATGTAACAAATCCAAATTATTCCAAAACACGTTCACGGAAGTAAACAAACATATACAGTTATGGCATTTCTAGGACGAGTTCCATCGATGGTGCATCCTTTTTCGGGATGAAGGAACGAAAAAGCGAGAATAACAATGCTTTCCGTAAACCGGCATTAACAACTTCCGTTTGCGGTGTAAACAAGTAAAATCAATGTGAATTATAAAATCTTATTTAATCTCTTCATTTTGTATTTTTATTAAGCTATATAATTTATCATAGGTTTGCAATTTTGTTTTATAACTTTGTGTGGCAAAATTTTTAGATTCGCTTTTCCTAGCAGTGTCTGTCTATTCAATTTTCCTGGCAGTGTCTATCATTTTCCATAGCAGTGTCTGCAACTATATAGACAGTGTCTGTCTTATCTAAGTTTGAGCAGTGTCTGCTAATTTGAATCATGCCTAGTTCAAAGCATAGCAAGCGATCAAAAAGGTCTAGAAGTCGTTCGCGGCAACGAAGTCACAAAAGTCACAAAGATAGGTCTAGGCGCTCCAGAAGCCCGGTGAGGGACAGTAATGTAACAAATAATGAAAATCGTCAAAGTGATTGCTCGTCTAGCCATGAGAAACATACGGAACGTTCGGTTGTAAACCGTCCTACGAGTGAGCATAGTTACTCAACGATCACCGGTCCGTCGAATATGCCTTTAGGACCAAATGCCACGTACGCTAACGTACATAATGTTGCAAACAATGAAACGGTTGATAATTCAAATGCCAGTGTGTCCTGGAACACAGTTAAAAACAATGAACTGGAGCACCTTCGCAATTATGTGAAAAATCATCAGGAATTTTCCTTTTGTCCCTCCGAGACCCATAGTATGGGCGATTTTTCGGAGGACGGTGAGATTGTAGAGCACTCAAAGGAAGTGGTTTCACAGCCCAGGGAGCCTCAAGGGGACCTGAGCTCGATTCTATTTGCGGGTTTCCATGAGGAACCAAAGGGTAAACCTTTAGGAGCATTGTCTCTAAAATTAGTGGACGATTGGTTCGCTAAAGATGTCGATAGCGATTACATAAAATCGCTACGTGATTTGTATGTGGAACCAGAAAACAATGAAGCTCGGGGACGTGGTTCTTTTTCCCCAAGGGGCCAGAGACCGTATCAACGGGGTCGGTACTTCCCGAAGAACAACAAGAAGCCGGCAACACAAGCTGCGCCGAAACAATAGCTTACCCTGTAGGTGAGATAACAAATTTCATTAGTAAGTTGCGTCATGATTTTGCGATAGATAAAACCTCTTCGTATGCAGGAAGATTGAGATTTTTTGTTGATTTCTGGAAATCTATTACTTTTGACAAATGGATCATCAAATCCGTAGCAGGACTTGAAATTCCGTTAACAAATATTGCGCAGCAAATCAATACCCCTTACCAAATATCGTGTAACGAAGCTCAAAATACTGCTATTTCAGCAGAAATCCTCAAAATGGTAAATAAAGGGATAATTAAACATGTAACTGATATAATTCATAATGAATTCATTTCGACTATCTTCCCTAGACCGAAAAGGTCGGGAGGGTTACGTATCATTTTGAATTTGAAACAATTTAATCACAACGTTGATAAACAACATTTCAAAATGCAAACGTTACAAGCTGCTGTAGATTTAATGAAAAAAAGATGCCTATATGGCTTCCATAAATTTCAAAGACGCATGTTATACTGTGCCCATAGACAGCAAATACAAGAGATACCTTCGTTTCTTTTGGGACGGAAATAAATATGAATTTCAAGTCTTGCCAAATGGTCTTACTACTGGACCTATCCATTTTACCAAAATTGTGCGAGTAATATTACGTTATCTGCAAAAAAAGAGGTTTTTCTATCACAAACTACATTGATGACAATTTCCTTATTGAAGATACGTTGAATATATGCTTAGAAAGTGTTTATACTACAATAAAAGTGTCTTCAGATGCGGGCTTCATTGTAAGTTTTGACAAGTCAGTCTTAGAACCTTCACAAATTTTAACATATTTAGGATTTGTCTTAAATACAATCGAAATGACTATCAAGCTCACTCAGGAAAAGGTGGAAAAAAATAAAGCATTAATTCTTAAGGCTTTATCGGTGTCAAGCATGACTATTCATGATCTTGCTCAGCTTGTTGGCAAGCTGGTAGCAACTTTTCCCGGAGTAGCTTATGCACGTTTATATTATCGACAGCTTGATATAGAAAAAAACACAAGCTTTAAAACACAGCAAAGGTAATTACAAGGAGCATGTTTCTCTATCTAGACTGGCTATTCAAGACTTACAATGGTGGCTCGATAACTTAGACACAGCGTTTGTGGATGCTAATCCCAAAATCCCTGATATAATCATCACCTATGATGCTTCAAACTTGGGATGGGGAGGTTGGATGGGTACGAAAAGTACTCAGGGATATTGGTCCAAAAGAGAAAGACAGATGCATATCAATGAAAAAGAGCTTCTAGCAGTTTTTTTTTCTTTAAAAAGTCTTCTTATCTCACATGAAATTAAACCATTCTTATCAAATCTGACAATACAGTAATTGTATCTTACATCGCTAATATGGGGGGAAAGATTTCTTCTTGTCATAGAATTGCAAAAGCCATTTGGGAATGGGCTATTGAACGAAATTTGTGGTTAATGGCAGCCCATATTCCAGGCAAAGAAAACGTACATGCAGATACTTTAAGTAGGTCCCTTACTGTTAATACAGAGTGGGAATTATCTATGGAAACTTTTATCAAAGTAAAAGAACATTATCAACTCAACTTTGATTTATTTGCTACACGTTTGAATTTCAAGCTAAGCAGATATGCATCATGGTTACCAGATCCTACTGCTGAGACAGTTGATGCTTTTACTATGAACTGGAACACAATTTTTGGGTATGCTTTTCCCCCTTTCTCGCTTATTGGGAAAGTCCTCAAAAAGTAGAACAGGATAACTGCAAAATTGTCATTGTAGTCCCAGACTGGCCTACATCTTTTTGGTATGCAAAATTGTTCAATATGGCAATTGACACTCCGTTCTATTTACAGAAGACACCTCATCCAATGACCAACCCGATCGACACCACGGCCAACATCAGAGCAGGGGTCATAGTTTGTTGCGTTGCGGCCTCGACTTACCACCGCAGTTACCAGACGCCATCGCAGGGATCATCACGGAGGCATGGAGGCCTTCAACTAGACAGCAATACCAATCTTTTCTTGCGAGATGGGACAATTTTTGTCAAGAAAGGAAGGAAAATCCCTTTCAGACGACTGTAGTATTTGTTTTGGAATTTCTTTATGAACTTTTTCAAAAGGGGTTGAGCTATAGCAGTCTGAACACAGCGCGTAGCGCTATAAGTGCAGTACTTAAATTAGATAATAAGCCTGCAGGTCATCAGACTTAGTAGTCAAGTTCATGAAAGGGGTTTTCAACTCTAGACCAAGCTTACCTAAACATAATTTTATTTGGGATACCAAGATTGTTTTGAATTATTTAGCTTCGCTGTCACCAATACATTCCTTGTCCCTTAAGATGCTTACTCTTAAAACTGTAACTTTATTGTTATTAGTGTCGTCGCAGTGCATCCAGACGTTACATCTTACAGATCTTGACAATGTCAAATTTAACAATGATTGTGTTCAGATTCATGTCACTAAATTGCTTAAACAATCTAGGCCATCTTTTCATTTGGCTCCGATATTTCTAAAAAAGTTTGTGGCCAATTCAGAATTGTGCATAGTCACTTACTTAAAAGAGTATATTAAAAAGACTAGCGAATTAAGGAAAAGTCAAACTCAATCGTTTATTTCCTACCATCCACCTTATAAACAAGTAGGCAAAGAAACTCTGTCTAGGTGGGTTCGTTTGGCTCCGATAATTCTAAAAAAGTTTGTGGACAATTCAGAATTGTGCATAGTCACTTACTTAAAAGAGTATATTAAAAAGACTAGCGAATTAAGGAAAAGTCAAACTCAATCGTTTATTTCCTACCATCCACCTTATAAACAAGTAGGCAAAGAAACTCTGTCTAGGTGGGTTCGTAGCATACTTGCACAAGCAGGCATTGATATTTCAGTCTTCAAGACTCATAGCACTAGGTCAGCGTCGGTTAGCAAGGCAGCAAGGTTTGCGCCAATTAGTAGTATTCTTAATCTAGGAGGTTGGTCTTCGGATTGTACGTTTGCCAAACATTATAATAAACCTATAGTAAACTATGTCTCCCATGCCATGTTACGGGAAAGTCTGGCATAAGAAAAAGGAGGGGAGTGTTCGTTGCTATTTGTATTACTATTTGTATTATTCGCCAAGTATTATCTTTACTTGCATTTATATTGACTTTACTTTCATGTTATAATTAAGTTATTCGTTGAATTAAATATTTAAGAACATGTTTGTGATTTATTTCGATGTTCTTATTAAAACACATAAGCATCGCGTGTTAAAGTCTCGCTTTTTCGTTCCTTCATCCCGAAAAAGGATGCACCATCGATGGAATTCTATGATTAAACGAGTTTAATGAAGTTTGATCTGGATTCCATCGGTGGTGCTCCGTGAGGGATGAAGGGAAAAAGTGCCCTCCCTCCCATACCCTATATATTGGGTTATATTAGTATTACAACGCGTTGCTTAGTGTGGTTAAAGGATGCCGGTTTACGGAAAGCATCAATGCTTTCCGTAAACTGTTATTCTCACTTTGTAAATTGTTATTCTCACTTTTTCCCTTCATCCCTCACGGAGCACCACCGATGGAATCCAGATCAAACTTCATTAAACTCGTTTAATCATAGAATTTGATCTAAGGTATAATTTCTCAACAGAGATGGGTTTTAATTAGACTATCCATTCGCTAATGATATCGACAACTCACGCATAAAATTTCGCCCAGTTTCAATAAGAAATATAAGATGCTGAAATATTTAGAGCTGCATTATCGTAGAGCGTAACATATTAATTTGCTTATTGGAGATCATTAAACCAAAGAAGTGCACTCCACGAGTTTTTTTTCAACAGCGATAATTAATGCATAAAATCACTTGAAACATTGAAATATACTAGCAATAATTATTTTTCGATTTTTGTTTTACAAAAAGGTGTTTCTACTTTTGTAAAGAGATGAGATAACTGCACTCATAAAGCGGGATAGAATCATATGAGAAACACATTTTATTAAAACAAATTAATGTAGTAATTCTGGCATATATGACCGATATATAGTCATACCTCAGGTTATTAAACATAGCTTTATATCTAGGAATAAGATATGGCACAACATCTTCGAAAGCATTGGTATAAATCGGACAAAAACTAAACAGGTGTTCTTTAAATTCTTTAAGTTAGAAGGCGATTTAAGAAAGTGTGTAGCTAATGAAGTAGAGCGTCAGATCAGATGGGTCGAGCTATTTAATGATCTGTTCACTGACGCTTATTGCGTCGACTGATTTATCTAACTTCGACTTTTTCGAGTCTGGGGATTTACTAGTCAGTTGTGGTCTAGACGTAAAGAAGGTAAAACCTCGATCTCTACACAACTCCGACCTTCACGGGTCAATTTCTGATCTCATACACGTGACTACCTGTGTACCACACCGACGCATCAACGCGTCAATACTATGCCATCAAGACGACTACTACTACGAGCTTGCGACAGTCGATGTTGGCCTGTGAACCACCGCCATCCCGACATAGGTTAGTTTACGCATAAATGTGTTTATATTTGTGCCTTATAATCGCAAGGCTTATTAGAGTTTAGAAACCTGCGTGCTTTACATCACCAGATTAAATACATTTTTTGAGGAACACCTCGCTGGATGCTCTTTACAATCTTTACAATCTTATTAGAGTTTAGAAACCTGCATGTATTTGTACTTAATCTGGTGCTTTACATCACCAGATTAAATACATTTTTTGAGGAACACCTCGTTGGATGCTCTTTACAATCTTTACAAAACATAATCCTGCCGCTAACTTATCAAAAGTATTAATCTCATCCGATAAGAAAGTATTATTTTCATATCCGCAAACATCCTATTCATGACTATATTTTAGATTATCTATGCTATAGAACATCAGGAAACAATAAAGCTAAAGTAAATCAGATAACATGATACCTGAATTCAGAGGAGGAATGTGGATAATCAGTCAAACTCATTTTTGTTCAATCCATTCAATACTCAAAATGAGGCTTCAAAACAAGATAATTTAAGAGTTCATTTTGGAGCTTAAGGTTAAAAGTGGTATTGGAATATCTAATTGTAGTTTACTGTGATATGTTGATACATCACATGTACAATTGTAAACAGTTAACTATAAAATTTGCCACAGAACTTAGAACAAAGGGAATACTACTTTAAAATGTAGCCGACCCTTATATCTTATTATTACTGTTTTTGTGATGTCGGAGATATATACAAACATCTTAAACGATGGAGTGTAATTGCATCCGTAAGCATTTCTTGTGAATCTGAGAAATAGGTTGCCAGATTTGTAATTATTGTACTCGGTATGTTTTTTGTAGAAACATATTGAAAATCCGTTCACTTTTTGATCGCAGTTTCTCAATATGCTTAATGCTTCATTTTACCAAATGTTGAATAGACGAATTTATATAGCTGTGATAGTTTCCTTTTATCGCTTATATTCCTGGTTTGCATTGAAAAACTTTGTGTATTTTTGGTGTTGCAATGAGATCAAGGTAAAGTCATCATCTACTTAAGATTATTTAGAGAAAGTCTGTCTGATTACTTATACTCTTACAAGTAAATAAATTTGACCATTCTAATCAATGGAAAGTAGGGTATTATTGTATCGACAAGGGATGAGTAATAAAATTGCTTAGCTCCCTGTCATGGGAGCCCCGAGTGAACAGTTGCAAACAGATTCCGGACAAAGTAGGAAAAAAAGTTGAGGCCTTATACCCATTCATCGGAAAAGTTCTTTACGAAGAAGAATTGAAAAGAATAAATTGAATATCGTACTTTTTAACCTCGTACTTTTTTGGTCAATTCGTACTTTGGTATTTTGGTCTATTCGTACCATTTTGGTCACTTCGTACTTTTTTTGTCAGTTCGTACTTTTCATATTTTGTGTCATTATATAAAAAATATATACAATCTATTTTGAATATAGTTTGAATGCGTTTAGTTTTTTTTTAATAAAAGGAAATAAACGCTTTCCGATACTGCTATGTGCAAAGCAGTATAAGGGTTATCAACATGTTTCCGAATAAAATGCATAATTAAATAATTGTTTTAATAATTGATATCACGCTATTTTAGATGTTACATTAAATATGAATAATTGGGAGAGGCGTAACAAGCACATGCTAAGTTACAAAATGGACATAACGTTTCACAAGCGTAGAAGTCTTACATATCGCAGGAATCAAGTGATCAGCATTTGACACTTTAAAAAGGAGAGAAATGTCTATATTTGGCTACATAATGAGACTGTTTACTAAAGTGTTTGATTGACTGTACTTCTAAATTCGACAGACCAGGTACAGGCATCGACATATTTAACATCGACTTCTAACTTCTTCACAATCGCCTCAAACAGAAACTCTTCTTCTACGGAATTTGTGGAAATGTATACATATTTCATTGTGTAGGCAGCATCGTGTTATAATAAACAGAGCATACTATCGATGGACTAAGGTTAAATCAGGCATCTCTCAAGGAACCTTTCTAGTCCCTCTCTGTTTCCTGTTATTCATTAAGTTCCGCTGGTTAGAGTGTCAACTATAAAACTATTCGCAGATGACTGTCAATTATACCGCAAAAGGATCCAATTATCTCAAGCTGCGAGAAACCCTTGACCGATTCTCGGCGTGGTCTAAAGAGTGGATCAGAGCGTTAAAAATTGTTTGATCGTGAGATTGAAACTACTTATGGAACACCCATACTACATTAAACGCAAAGACTGTTTGAAATGACATACAAAACAATTTTGGAAATCATATAGTCGAACGATCATAAGCTGAATAATCAAATGACATCAATTATGAAAAAGACAAATCAGAGTCTGACTATTATAAAAATGTGTTTCTCTAACCCATTCCATGATGTTATTGTTTGCTTGGACATAAGCCTTATTCAACCCATAATTGAGTAGTGTTCCCGTACTAAAGCCCATGAGCTCAAAAGGACATATGTGCACTCAAGAAAATCTAAAGAAAATGCAAAGTTTGTTACAGCGTCATCAAATTCCCGAGTTTAGCAGACAGAAGGAAAGTCATCGACCTGAAGTATGCTTACACGATCATGAACAATAAATACTAGAAAACAGATTATCGTATTTTTAAAGAATAAGTCTTAATTCAAAGACCATAGAGATAAAATGCTAGTAAAACCAAATCGCCCTGATATTCAAAAACACTTTTTCGTGAACAGCATCGTTCACGACTGAATAAACTCAGGAGCACCCAACGAACCAACATTCTATGTTAGTCTTACACCTGAAGAAATATTCCGAAAGGCATATAAAATCTGAAAATATTGTGATATCTCTTCATATAAGGGTTGCATATCTGTTCATATTGTGCTAGCTAGCTGATCATAAAATGCCACATTTTTACCGAAATATCTGTTCTAGGGCAATCAGAGTATATATGATTTTTTTTCAAAATTTTGAAATTTCATATTTATGGCTTGATTTATAAATATAAACAATGGTTCGAATAATATGACGTTGTATCTTGGTTGATTACTCCAGACAAAACTTAATTAAAGTATAGATCAGCAACATAACTTAGTTTATCTTTTGAATTGACAAAGGAAGTATCAAATCTGTTCGCAAGATCGTTGGGTGCCCCTTAAACTGCCGCAAAGGGCAGTTCAGCATACACCACAGACATTCAAGTAAGAAATAGAGCTGTAAATTCACAGACATTCAAGTAAAATATAGAGCTGTAAATTCTATAGATGAGCATGGGGTTCTCGGGTGAATATCATGTAAATATCAGATTAAAAAGATATCTAGCAGAGGGTGAATTGCGGAAGAGGATGATGATAATAGAGAGTTTGGGCAAAAATGTTACACCGGGATGACGGTGTTTTGATATGTGTATTTTAATCTTTACCCAATGAATCCAACCACTAAAATTACTCAACATAATAAAAACATTATTTCAAACAACTAATAAATTCAGTTAATGCATTTTGCCAAATGTTATGCAGAATAATTTCACTGAATAACTTAGGTTCAAGTCAAAATAAATTGGATTCTGATTCAAATCTGCTGACCGAAACACATTCATCCCGAAAGAACATTTTATGCCCAAACTCTCTAATTAGTTGATTTATGATAAAATTACCTAGCCTGTATTTACAGGTAGTATTTACATTTCTGATAATGGAGTTTCCACCGATGTTTCCATCTCTTTTACCAAAAGTTGCCGATCCTGTATGGTTTTGTGTTGATAAGCCATGTGATGATGAAAATGAGCTGTCGAAGCTTGAAGAGGGTCACAAACTTTGGGTATTAGACTCTTAAACATGGCAAACCAGATGTTTTAGTGAGCGATATTATGTCATTATTCATGAAAAGATCAGATATTTTCAAACATTTACGACAAAAGTTCATAGACATTCATTTCAATGTATCATATATAATCTTTATTTATTTTTAGGCCCCAACCCCAAAGGTTGGGGGCCTATAGATTCGGGGTGTCCGTCCGTCTGTCCGTCTGTCATCGATTCTTTTCCAGGCTGTATCTTTGTAACGGATGGTCGTAGAAACCTGGGAATAGGCTCATATGAAAGGTATTGGCGTGCAGATGTGCCTTTTTAGGCCCCAACCCAAAAGGTTGGGGGCCTATAGGTTTGGGGTGTCCGTCCGTCTGTCTGTCCGTCTGTCTGTCCGTCATACTTTTTTGTACGGGCTAGAACTTTTGAACGGAAGGTCATAGAGACTTGGTTATAGGCTCAAATGAAAGGTCTTGGTCCGTAGATGTGCCTTTTGGCCATTTCGATCAACAACACCCGACCGGAAGTTGTCAAATTGGCCAAAATAGCCAAAATAGCGGTTTTTCAAGACTTGAGCTTGTACGGGCTAGAACTTTTGAACGGAAGGTCAT
>LQRL01174043.1:19036-35112 GCA_001703475.1 Hydroides elegans
CAAATAACTAACTAACTAACTAACGGCGGACGCCGCCGACCGATCTCACAAACCCAGTTTTCGTTTCACGAAAGCTGGGTTAAAAAGGATTTTGCCACCCAAACCGATCCCCTTCTCAATACACTGACCTGTCTAAGCCACTCGCCCTGCGTCTCGTTGACCTTCTGATACGTGTTTCCCATCATAGCGATGAGCATGTTGACCAAGAGTAGAGTCACCAGGATCATGTACACCACGAAGATCGCCTGCAACACAGGACAAGATATCTCTATGTAAAGCTTAGGCAGTTAGCTTTGATATAAAATTGAAAGAAGAAGGATTATCAGGATCATGTACACCTATGAGATCGCATGAAACACAGTTTAATGTTTTAAGATATATCTGCATGTAGAGTAAAGGCAAACGTGTGCCATTCGTTTAGTCTAGATAGACCATACTATAGGCTTTGTGCACAATAACGAACATTGTGTACTCAGTTTTGACAGTGACAGGTACTTGGCGAAGTTGAAAATTTCGGGTTCTTAGTAAGGTTAGAGGTGTACGTTATTTTGAAGAGCAAGATTCTTGGTCAAGTTTTAGCCATACTTACTTTCGGAAGCGACGGGTACTTGGTGAAGTTGAACGAGTCATAGATGTCAGCGAACTCGCCCAGCGACATAATGAACATTCCCATCATCGCTTCGATCGGGTGATAGAAGATGGTCGAGTCGACGCCGCGGAAAATCACGTACATGGCTGTATAAAAAGGGAAATATGACAGAGCATGAAACAACTACATTTAAGTTAGTATTCAAAACACATGGACAACAGTTCGAGTTACATCACCGCGGAAAACTCAGAAACATAGCTGAAAAAAAAATGAGAACAATTAAACAAAATTGAATAAAATGGTGCTACAAATACATGTTTGTAATTAAAAGATGGTCGATCCTTTGAGTCGAAGTCATGGGTAATCACTTGCATGATTGTGTCACATGAGATAGATAAAAGGACATACTGCAAAATGATATTCATTACATTTTTTTACAAAGTTTCAAACACTTGGATCCAAAAACGCCATTCGAATTCATGATTAAGGCTGTGACAAATATAAACCGATAGAAATTGATTGGTTGGTGTAACGCTACGACCAAGGCTTTTTTTGTATCGTGCATTTTTATCATGCTTACATATAACAATAATCCATTTTCAGATCCCGATGAGGTCAAACTTAAGATATTCTATCCTTTTACTCCTGCATTTATATATAAACACGGATTAAAAACCAACCTTGCGAGAAGCCAATGACGAAGATGAGATAGATGATGAAGAACTGGAGCAGATCAGTTCGGATCATCTTGTAGATCATCACCACGAACGGACCCACGATCTTGAAGCCACT
Organism: Hydroides elegans; assembly: GCA_001703475.1. Taxonomy (NCBI): domain Eukaryota; kingdom Metazoa; phylum Annelida; class Polychaeta; order Sabellida; family Serpulidae; genus Hydroides; species Hydroides elegans. The sequence goes on from LQRL01174043.1 coordinate 20,418, forward strand.
GCAATATAGAGACTTTAAAACAAGATGAGAAAAAGAAATGAAATCATTTGAAATTCAATTCGCTAAATTGCTAAGATTCTTTCAGATGTGATTTGCTCTTCATGAAACGCTAAGGGGCATTAATTAGCGAAAAAGGGACATAGGCATGAAGTCGACCGCCTTTTACCGGTTAAGAAGATAACATATAGGTAGAGGTATATGCCGAATTACAATGACAGCATGAAACATGCGCGGATAATTAAGGCGAATGGGGTGGGCTTCGGCCCTGATATATTATACCAATAAACACATTTTCACAGCTCTCCCACCCCTCTCCAGGTTCGGCTCTCATTCATTCTTCATCGGCTTCACTCATTTCAAAATATTCTAGATCCGTCCCTGAGGAATATGGATGCATTACCAAGATAAGGAATCAGCACACTTACCGGCAGAAAAACAGGAAATAGGGCGCCGTGCACAGAATCGCCATGACACCCATGACATCCTCGTAGACATAGGCGCAGGCCGCACGCCCGGGAACCATCAGAATAACGAAAATGTTGGCCATCAAGAAGAGGGCCTTTGTCGGACTAGCGATCTGCGAAGGAAGGGAAGAATGACATTATGAGCCAATTTCACAGCCTAAGTTTAGACAAGGTTCCCGCTTGTTATAACATTGAAACCTGGTCTAGACTTAGACTGCGGAATTGGCCCTATGGGTTTATTTAAGGCGCGACCATAAAGACCAAACCAACCCTCAATCAATGTATAAAGCACTTAACGTCAAATGCCGTCACGACCTTAAGAGGTTTTAAGAATTGGTTTTATTAACGTTGGTTTGATCCATATGACCGCGCCTTTAACGATGACGAAAATGTTGGCCATCAGAAAGAGGGCCTTGGTCGGACTCGCAATCTATGAATGAAGAGTATAAATGAAACGAAAAGGGGGAAATTGAATGAAATATTTGGTTAGCAATGGAAAATAGGAAAATACATTGGATATTTTTAACTTGGTCTCGTCTAACATATAAAGAGTAGAAATTCGATGGAATTGTAAGGTCAATTTAACAACATGTTTAGACCTAGACCAATATTCTTCTTATTTCTTTCGTTTTATTCTGGCTTTTTCAATTTTATTTAAAGGATAATGCTTAATTTAAGGGTAATGGGAAAGAGGGGTCCAGTCCCTTAATTGAAGCAGCAGAAAATGCGGAAATGTTGGGTCGTCGGGCCGCAACCAGAAACTATCATTTCCCAGACCGATTGCATTTTTATTTACTTGCCGATGAAACCGACTAAAATGTATGATTACTTTCTTTTATTCGGATGTCGCCTCCGAGCATTATATATCATAATTATGTCAAACATGATTTTTTTTGACAAAACAATTACTCAGATACTAAAAAGATATCAATAATATTACACTTTCAATTTGCTCTAGGGGAACCATGCCTTTCTTTTTTTAATGACCAGTCCGTGTTTTCATGTAGGTTATATAATTTCAAGTTAAATATACATAAATGCCACTCACCAGTGTTGTCATGAAGATACGGTATCCTTGGTGATAGATCTCCTTGAGTGACAGGAAAATGTAGATCACAGACCCGATTAGGGTGAGCGCCTCCAAAAACAGTCGTGCCTGTAGCGAGGAAAGACATTGTTAAAGATTAAATTTGATTGTACAGTAGAACCGAGTTAATTCGAACACGGTTAAATAGAATAACCGGCTTACATGTATTTGAAATGGTTTTGAAGTTCTCGCAAGAAAATACTGATATTGAGAAAACCACTCAATGGTTCCATGGTTTAATCTAAAATCATTTAAGTAATTCAAAATGAAATCAAAGCCATGTGGTTTCATGTGTTGTTTTTCGAAAAAAAAAACATATATTTCAGAATTCATATTTTTTTGTGGTTTTTAATAACCAAAATATACATGAATTCATCTCAATTGTTCAAATAGTTTAGTTCGATCTTTTTCCCCGCATACTTTTTTTTTTACTTACTATATCTTCGTTGTCTCTGACTCGCAGCAGGTAGCAAGGGTCGATCACGGTGTAGTTTTGAATGCGGGTCTCATTGTCACTATCCGTCAGAGTTCTCTGAAAAAAAAAAATGAAAAAAGGAAATTCGATTTAAATTGATTATCATGAATCTATCATTCCATTGAAAACTTATAAGCAGATAGCAACCTTAACTGAGAAGTTTTAAATATTGTGTAAATGTACTTTTAAAATCAAAATAGACGTTTCTTGAACAGTAATGTCGTAATTGACCTAGTCTAGTGGCGTTCGGTTCAACGAAGTTTTATTCACTCTAAATATCTATTTTCTTGTACGGGAAGGAGTGGGGTGTGTTTGAGGTGGAAGGTTAGCGGGGTCATGTTCGACATATTTTTTTTTCAATAACAGTTGCTATCTATTAAAGAAATATCCTTCCAAAAAACTACAGAGCCTTTTGTGAGATCATATAAATTTTCAAACTCTCTACTTTTTTGCATAGACTTTTACAAATATTCGATTATTATTTTCTCTTCTTTAAAAAACACATAAAATATATAGTCTCGCAAACCCCGCGTTCTCATTTAAACTCTGTTTGCGAACCAGCTACTGTATAAATCAGCATATATCGGGTATATGCATGAGACTTTATACATAAGAGGGTCTATTGTCATTAACATTGATCGAACCCCTTCTCTATATTTGGCAGACCTACTTCAAGCACTTAGAATTTCTATATTCTTTTTCACGCCATTTCACAACTACCCGTGATAGCTCAGTTGGTAGAGCGGGGGACTGTAGAGGTTAAACACTAGAAATCCCTAGGTCGGCGGTTCGACTCCGTCTCGCGGGAAACTTTTTGTTTCTGTTTTCTTTAGATCATTTGATTTTATTTAATCACGCCGAGTTGAAATTAATATTAAATGTAAAATAAATATATGTATATTAACTTCAAGAAAATTCCGGCAGAATGTCAATATATAATTGAAATCAACGGGGGTTTGAGCATATACAGGTGACTCTTGATAAAACGAACATATATAAATCGAATTATTGATTCAACCTAGCCTCGCGGTAGGCTACGCATATTCTTTTCTTAAAATTTTCGAAGGCCCAACCATTTTCTTTTGCAAACGAAATTTACGCGAATATTTTATACAAAAGATCTTACGCACAAGTTGCGAATTACCTCAAACTTGTTTTCGCGTTTTCCGAAACAAAGTCGCATTTCGCAAAGACACGAACGGCTTGCGCGAGTATAACCTTAACCTAGTATAACCGAAATACCCATCCTTAATATCTTGTTGGTAAACTTTATAGGATAAACTGAAAATTGTTTAAACCGGCCTTTTTCTTGTAGCCCTGAAGTTTTCGGTTGAAGTTCTACTGTACATGCAGATTATTTATAGGTCAAATCTCGTTCTATTCGTTTTTATACTAATATATCCTGAAAAAAAAACCACGAGGTTCAGGCACTTACACTCTTGCTTAGCTTCAATTCAAAAAAAAGGGTTTGCGAATGTTTTTTAACGATTTTAAAATGAAATTACCATTCACAATAATTATTACTGAACTTAATGTACATAATCTAGCTGCAAGAATTGCAAGAATCTACTCCGTCTCTAAATATGCCATATGTTGGGAATGAGAGCTAAAACGTAAGTCCACCAAGTAAAGTGAATGGTAGACTTAGCCGTTTGTCGCCTATTCTTTACTACTTAGATATTTGAAAACTGCATTCAATACTCTAATCAAAAATGATAAAATGCGATTTGCTTAACGCGACATAGACTAGATGCTTAAATAACAAATGAGAACGGTCTATCGAAACAACAGCAGGGATGCATCTAGCACCCAAACATATTGCGCCTTAAAAAAACTGCGCCAAGGAAAACATCAGTGCGCAAGGTAAAGGTCAAATATAAATTATCATATATCATAACCTAATATTCCCTGTAATCTAGTCCTGGACTATCTTACTTAAAACATATCTAATTTTTAATTCAGAGCGACGAAGGGATGAGCAATGTTTTTTTTACATGAGATTTAATCAGAAAGATCCATTTCAGAGTACATATTTCCCTAAAATTTGCACAACGGACGGAAAAAGTGCGCCCGAGAGAAAATCAGTGCGTCCGTGGCAATTTCCGTGCGCCATTTGCCCAATGGCGCAGCCCCAAATGCATCCCTCTAACCGGCACCAGTTGCGAAAATTTATGACCACTTGTTGACAACATGTTTCGATGCATATGACTTGCCTATTCATATTTTAAAGGCTACGTTCCCAACAATCAAAAAACATATATTCAAACGGAGACTAAATTTGGCGATTTTAAATATTGTGTAAAAACGCACATTTCTCGCATTTTCGAATATGGTGTCCTAGGTTTAAAATCGTGCGCGAATATCGTTTTGGCTTCGTGATCATTGATTTTGGTTAACAGTTCACTCCTGCATGTGAAGGCAGAAACAATCCGTAATATTTCAGATTCAATTTACTAATTACTCACATTTCTTAGCTCTGGATCCTGGTCCGTTCCCGGCCTCAAATAAAACGCACAGACGAAGATGATGAAGTAGATAAAGAACAGCATGAAGCGTCGCGCGAACCGCCATTTTGCAAACGTCTTCCACTTCTCCGTTAGCAGGTGCGCGATCACCCCGTCTAGCATGCTAAGATGACCGGACTCGTCCTGTTTCAAGAAAGGATAGATAAAATGGACTACGTAATGCAATTGACAAAACAACATTGATATTGCAGCGACCACTGTAATTCTGGCATCAATCGTTACCGCTGTTTACAGTAAATGATCTTCTACATCTTAACGGTGAGATAACATGGAGCTAATCAAACATGTTTTATAATAAGTTATTTCATCTGTTCCTTATCTTTAACTGAATGTTCAATACATTGCATTATGCTCAGGTAATTTTGAGGGAAACACAAAGAAATAATCAATATATTATACTTTATAGGCATATGTGCTTAATGAGTTGTTAGTGTTAATTTTCATTTTGGCGTGACAAAGATTTTAAAGTGATATCATAATGATGCATCCATATAGAGTTGCACGCTTACCCCGTAGACGAGGTGATACATTGCCGAGTTGGTATTGATTTCGCCCGTTTCTTCCGAGATCGTGTCGATGTGCTCCAATGGGTACGCGGCACACGTCACGTTACCGTAGATCCAGTACACTTGGCGCTCGATCTCCAGGATGTGCTCGTACATCTAGGGGGAAAGAATGAAAGGGAAAATTTAAGACTTGATGCGCACAAGATAAGTAGAAAATGATGTGCTCGTTCATCTTAAGGGTAAAAACAGAAATGATAACTCATGAGAATTGTGCAGTAAGAAAATTTATTATAACGAAGGATATCGGAAATCGTACCAAAAACGAGCATTGGGGTGATCAATGAGTCACATTTTCTTTAGAATGCCTTCAACTACATTAACTTATTTAGTAATGGGTATGGGGTACAATGAAATGAAGTGATTATATGAAAGCGAAGAAACCCTAATGCTACGGAACTTACATCTTAACTAGCGAGCTATTAACAGTATATTCCTTGTCGAACTTACATTTTCTGGCGAGCTACCATACATACAAACTTTGTGTTTTATATTCTCAAATTTTTTGCTTAACTATTTTTCGAACTTACATCTTTTCTGGCGAGTTTTGCGCTCAGTGTCAGCGGTGTCAGGCCTTGTTTGTTCTTGACGTGCAGCTCAGCGCCCAGTGACACTAGCAAGTCGAACATCTCCTATTAACAATAGAAAGAAAACATGCTCATGCATGATTCTATACCTACATTTATTAATTGTGTTAGAAACACAACAATTTTCGTAAGTCATTTGAGTCCACATAGAAATACAAATACAATTCGTATATTTGGGGCAAGATCCAGTTGAAGGAATTGTATAGGATGAATGTAATTTCTGCAAAAAAAGAGCGGAACATTTATTGTAAGCACTATAAGTCGTGTTTCATACTAGTATTTCATTGTAACCAGATTTTAATCTGAAGAAATATATATTTATGAAATAATTATTGAAACACATCGAATATATATACTGTATACTAATCCCTACCTCGGGTGGTGTATAATTCTGTGTGTCCAAAGTTTGCATGAAAATATAATTTGATATATATTTTTAGACTTTGAAATATTCAAATAGTGAAAAGTTGTTTTATCGAAATTAATTCTTATATGCCTTTACAGCTAAACGTTATTAAAGGTTCTTGTGTAACCTTAATTAAAATTTCATGTATGAATAATGATTAAAGTTAAACTAATCGTCTCTTAGAGTTTTCACCCACAGTTCAATCGTATATTCCTTTTTGAGAATCAATGAACTCTTTATATGATCGGTCGTTAAGCAACAATTATTAATATACAGTAGGGTATATAGCCAAAAGAACATTGTATTGAATGATATGTAAACTGATACAATATTGGTAAAGATAAGATTACTCGATTATTATATAGAAGAGAAAGCGACTAAAACAGTTTCTGGAACCATGAGGATCTCTAGATAGCAATATGAAATTATTTGTACCGGGCAATAACATACTTTCTAACGATTAACAGATAAAACAAATTATGAAAGAACATAAATATATTAAGGAATATACATAGAAAATTACGGAAAAATGAATGAAATAGCATAGAAATATTCATATAAAGATATAAAAAAATATAAACAAATACAAATAAATAACATTAAAGCGATTCTAGTCACAAAATAAAATCCCTGAAACAAAAAATGGGTACAACAGTTATATTCGACATAATTTGAATACATACACAACCGTCATCAATCGACTCCCACTAAAACGGAAAAGACGAGACAACAATGAGTTATGGACGCAAAAAGAGTAAACAGAACCAAACCTAATCTAACAAACATTTTGTTATTTTTTCTTTAGAATTACCCGTTATTTGATTGCTTTTTAACGGGTTAATTTGTTTATTTTGAAAATATGTACAGAAAGTATATCGTGATCGACGAAATATTCATCAATAAAATTATTTGTTTTATACATTGCATAGATTTAATGCCTAAACTGCGCAATATCTTTTACGAAGAAAACTAAAGGGTTGTATTTCGTTCGGATTAAGTTAGGTTCTGTGATCAAACTACATAACTGCATATGAATCAATGGTTCTTTCCTCTGCAAACAGTGCAGATCCATTAGACATCCAATGATTTTCTTCTCCAACCAGCAAATGTTGTATTGGTGTGGTGACAAAAACCTATCGATTTCTAGTGAGCTATTCTAATCCAAGACAACACACATGGATAGGGAAGGAGAAATTATAAGGCACTAAACAACTTGGGTAAAACATATAGATGCAGAGAGTGATGTGTCAAACCTTGAATGTTCTATGACGTTCCCTCATCTTTCAATGGAATTTTCGACATTAGTGACATATTGTATAATACTATTCAAAAACATCCCAATTCTACTATGTATGTGTACTTTAGTTATCCATTTTAAGGAGACACCCATTATAACTTTACAAAATTTACGGTGATACAACTTCTAAATAAATGATTTGTTTTACACTAGAAACATAATCCAGAACTGCCGCCAACATTTCAAAAGAGTACCCTCTTCGATTTTCAACGTTTAATATGCCATGTTCCATGTTGATAAACCATTTTCAGCGTAAAAGTTGATGAACAAAATAAACTGTCGATCCATGAAATAATATTACTCTGACAATTCACCCAAACGTTCTTTCTCCAAAATATTTTTCCTCCCTCAATACTTTCTTCCCAACCCGCACTCCATTAACAAGTGCACACACGAACATGTGCTTGGATAATTTAGCGTTCAACCCCGTTACCTTTTTATCGTGCACAACGAGCAGATGGAGAACCGTGTTTCCGTTGGTGTCTTGTTTGTTTGGATCAGCGCCCTTGGCGATCAGAAGACGAACGCATTCTTCTTGGCCAAGGGCGGCAGCGAAGCCCAGGCAGTACTCGCCAAAGTACGTGTATCTAAGGGCAAACATAAACATCACAGAGATAAATGTATTGAAATATTTGTAGCGTATCCGATATTTATTATATTGTACTGATAAATTTGCATCTCAGTCATAAGCATGAACTTATTGATTAATGAAATAGACAAATGACTCATTTTCTTATCTGCTTATTCCAGGTAATATTTGAAAAAAAAAAACTCACAAAAGAAACCCATTTGTTCAATCGCATCGTAATAATGCAGGGATGGAAACTAACTTTTTGTGCCGGTGGTCCGTCGGACCACCACTTTTTATAATCTGGTGGTCCGACAGAGAATCTGGTGGTTCGAAAAAAATCGGCTCGCCCTGAGGTTAAAGGTATATACTGGGTCTTAAGGTTAGCTTAACTTACTTTTAAGTTTAACACTTTAATCGCGATTGGTGCCTTAACCGATAGCGTTATTTGAGTATTACAAATGTATAATGAATGATACCCGTCTATAAATCACCATATAGTTGGATCTTTGTTTTGTAGCAGATCTCACAAACATACTTTAAACTTAAAATAGATTGAAATAGAGAAACTAACTATAATTGTTAATTTTCACTTCGATATATGGAAAACCTTTCATCAAACAAAGATATTCAAAAATAAATTGTTAACATCATCAAATCTTATTAACTGTTTAAGGTATGGGAACCCGTTTCCCGTATATATCTTAATAACTGAGAGGGAGTTAGACAGTTCAAAAACTATCGGGTATCCTAATATCCAATAATTGCAAAAATAGTACATTTCTTGAATTTCTTTTCAGATTACATTAATAAGTAACGGGGTTAGTATTTTGCGATCGGCTAGGTGAAATTTATTACTTTATAAAGGGTACGCTTGCTAAGCAAACGATAAATTCCGACCCTTTTGAAGAAATAATAAGATAAACCTTTGGTTGCAAATTATTAAATTGCTGAAGTAAGTATTTATTAGCTATGGTCAAATAAACACAAAAATTGGTATGCGAGAACAAACTAACAAAGCAATTCAAAAACAAAATATCGATGTGTTTCACGAAGTTCAGCCTTAGATTCCGATCGAATTGTATATTGCTTAAGGTAGCCAAATACTGGACAACAACCAGCTATAATATGAACAACTGATCAACAGGATTAAAACATAGGCATCCGAGATGCAAAGCACCCAGCCTATGCAAAACATTTTTTATCACGAGTAATTTTCTCATACGTCTTTCTCACTATGTCTTTCTCACAACGCCTTTCTCAAAACGTCTTTCTCACAACGCCTTATTCACAACGTCTTTCTCACAACATCTTTCACAACCTGATGTCCTTACATATTCGTCCACACAACGAAGTCCTCACAACGTCACAATATTCGCGTAACCCCTCTGTGTTGTACAAATACCCAAAAATATATCAAATTTGTCTAAGTTCAGACCCCTGTTATTTCATCATTTTTTTGTTGATCAATCTGAAACCTCGACGTTGCACATCTGCAATAAATATTCTGTCACTGTATGAAGTTTCAGAACTCCAGGACAGAGGCTTCATATCAAAGTGCCGCGGACAAAGTGTTGCATGAATATCCCAAAATATCTTAAATTCGTCTAAGTTCAGACCCCCGTAATATCGACAAATATTGGTCGATCAAACTGAAACCACGACGTTGCACATCAGCAATATATATTCCTTCACTGTGTGAAGTTTCAGAACCCTAGGACAGAGGCTTCATACCAAAGTATCGCGGACACAGTATTGTATAAATATCCCAAAATATCTCAAATTCGTCTAAGTTCAGACCCCCGTAATTTCGACAAATTTTGATCGATCAAACTGAAACCTCGACGTTGCACATCTGCAATATATATTCTGTCACTGTATGGAGTTTCAAAACCCTAGGACAGAGGCTTCATACCAAAGTGTCGAGGACAAACTACTGCACCTCAAATGTTAACAGACGGACGGACGGACAGACGGATGGATGGACGGAATGGGGGATAGCAATAGCCCTCAGCCAAATTGGTTGGCTGGGGGCTAAAAAGACTTGTTTTATGAGTTTCAAATATAGCTTACTGTCTCATTAAAAGCGAAAAAAAAGTAAAACAAAATAATGCCAAAAGTGGCCAAAAATCTGGTGGCCATCCCTGAAAATTAATGTATACGATGTAACACTAAACGAACAAACTGACTGATTAATCAAATGTGGAATTGTTTTTAATGCACACAATTTTAGGGCTTGTTTTTTTGGCATTTTTGGGATATGTGAAGGGCTTATAAATAACGGATATTTGGGACACGCATGTTAATGAGTAAGGTTCATGCAAACATAAACATTTATGTAGGGAAAGGACTATCAGATAAGCAAGCCAAGACTTATATATGACCAGTCACCCAGTACAATAAAAGGAACTACATCTTGCTCCACTAAGCCTTACCCTTCATAATTGGTCTCCATTGGCATCTCATACGTCTCCGAATTCAGTATATCCTTGCGCGCGTTCTTCTGATCATCAGGCGTAAAGAATTCGCCGCACGCCTTCTGATGATAATCGGCACCATGGTCAAGAAGGAATTTGGCCATGGCAGGGTCCTCGTTTACGATGGCCATGTGAAGGATGTTCTCGCCTGTCAATCAACCAAACACTCATTAATCATTTATTAATTGATAAAATATTAAGAATGTTTTTCAGATCGATCACCTTAAACACTATCATACCTTTTGATACTAGACACAAAATGGAGTTAGAATTAGGAAGATGATAGTTTCGCATAAGGCCTATTTTTTTCACAAACGTTGTGAAAGCATGGAAAATTGTCTTTCGCTTTTTCAGATTCGTTTTTGCAAACGAAATTGAAGCGAATACTTTTCAACGAAAAATATCCTTTCGTAAATGTTGCGGAAGACCTTAAATCTATCTTCGCATTTTTCGAAATAAACTCGAATTTTACGAGCCTAGATCAGATGTATGACATTATTTACGTGGAATAAGACCTCATCTTACTTCACGATAGAAGTGAACAGTGTAAAAACAATACGATTTACCACCGAAAAAAACCTTATAAACACAAAGGTCAATTCATCATAAATATAAACTCACCATAATACATGTCGCTGATGTAAATGTCGTAAATCAACTTCGGGTAGTTTCGTAACAGTCGTTTAGCCAGATCTGCATGGAGAGAAGTGCCATTGAGTAGACACACATGGAGCGGAGTTTCCCCAACCGCACCGCGCTCTTCCAGTCTACAGCATACCATCTTGTACATGGAGTCTATAATGAAACGAAAAACAAAAATATATTTTTTTTTTGTAAACAGGAAAAAACTTGTTCGACTACTCCTTGTGAATCTTTTTATTCATCGAATATACAGTAATTCTAACACGCTGTCTCGAGGTCCTTAACCCCTACGATTGACCTCGAGTTATCCGAGAATTCGAGTAAATCGTGGTTTTATCAGACTGATATGTAAGACATGGGACTTGTAAATCATCTCGAGTTTACGATGTTTTATTGTATTTACATACTGATCGCTGCCTGGAAAAATAACTGCTATATGAATTTTGTTCGTTATATATTTACAATATGTTTGACCATGCCATTGATTTTATTGCTCTAGATTCGTGCATTATTTGAATGTAACATTTTGTATCATTATGTGTCGATGTTGTTTAAAACAATAAATTTGTCAAATTTGTGTAAAACTTTGCATATGTAATAATAAGTATTCTGTGTTGTTTTATGTAAATCTATGGAACTGTTTATACAGAGTTTTGAAATTAAGATTTTCTTCTCTTATAAAATACAGTCTTAATTCTTACCATCTCGGCCGTTTGCGTCAGATTCTATATCATCAGAAGGTTTCCTGTCTCCCACCGATACGCCTCGATCTTCCATCCGCGCCCGTACTATATCACTAAAATAAAGATGTATTTGTATGCAAATTAATTTCGAAACCACTCATATCTATAATACTCCATCAAACATTTCCTGTCTTGGCATGAACATGAAGAGAAGCACCAATGTAACTGATAGAGAAAGAGGTGGACTTTAAGTTTTAAAACCTTCTATGTAAACAACCAATCTGGTGTTCGTTCGGACTGAAAGTTGATGTTACCGTTACAAGTAAGTTTGTGAAAAACTCATTGAGGCCCCGATTACTCTGTACCACAGTTCGAAGGGGTACGGAATCGAGGCATACACGTATATGACACAAATTTTACATAATTTTATTACTGTCGGTAAATCAAAATTGATTTGAACGCCTGAAAATACATTTGCATACTTGTTTTTGCCTATAGCCAAGTCCGTATGTACCTCTGTTCTAACCCAATCAAGTTCTTGTTTAACAATGAAGCATTTGTGAAACACGTGCCCGAACCGCCCCAAACTCGAAGAGGTATGGTTTTTTGTAGATTAAAAATATATTTTCTATGAAAACCGCTAGTTTTGACCAATTTGACAACTTCCGGTCGGGTGTTTTTGACCGAAATGGTCAAAAGGCACATCTACAGACCAAGACCTTTCATTTGAGCCTATAACCAAGTCTCTATCACCTTCCGTTCAAAGGTTCTAGCCCGTACAAGCTCAGGTCTTTAAAAAAACCGCTATTTTAGGCTATTTTGGCCAATTCGACAACTTCCGGTCCGATGTTTTAACCGAAATGGTCAAAAGGCACATCTACGGACCAAGACCTCTCATTTGAACATATAACCAAGTTATCTATGACCTTCCGTCAAAATTTCTAGCCCGTACAAGCTCAAGTCTTGAAACCCACTATACTGAAGCATTTGTGAAACACGTGCCCGAACCGCCCCAAACTCGAAGAGGTATGGTTTTTTGTAGATTAAAAATATATTTTCTATGAAAACCGCTAGTTTTGACCAATTTGACAACTTCCGGTCGGGTGTTTTTGACCGAAATGGCCAAAAGGCACATCTACAGACCAAGACCTTTCATTTGAGCCTATAACCAAGTCTCTATCACCTTCCGTTCAAAGGTTCTAGCCCGTACAAGCTCAGGTCTTAAAAAAACCGCTATTTTAGGCTATTTTGGCCAATTCGACAACTTCCGGTCCGATGTTTTAACCGAAATGGTCAAAAGGCACATCTACGGACCAAGACCTCTCATTTGAACATATAACCAAGTTATCTATGACCTTCCGTCAAAATTTCTAGCCCGTACAAGCTCAAGTCTTGAAACCCACTATTTTTGGATATTTTGGCCAATTTGACAACTTCCTGTCGAGTTTTTTTTTACCGAAATGTTCAAAAGGCACATCTACGGACCAATACCTGGGTACCTTTTATTTGAGCCTATAACCAAGTCTCTATGACCTTCCGTTCAACAGTTCTAGCCTGTACAAGAAAGCGAGGACAGATCGACAGACGGACAGATACCCCAGCTCTATAGGCCCCAACTTTGGGGTTGGGGCCTAAAAACGCTATTATTCGCACTTATCGTAACAGAATTTGATCAGAACTATTAAAAGACTAAATGTGTGATATTGCAATACCTTCATAACATTCCTGGAAAATGTCAGTAAGACAAATAACATCAAATGTACTGAGGATACGAGTGTCGATTGCCCACACGTTTCTTAAAACAATCAACCCGCAATCTGGCATTATCGCCCGTTCAGTTGATAAACCAAGACACATCCACTCACCTTATATGTATATATTTTCCTTCGCCATCATTGTATAGATAAGGTTTTAATCCTTCTTTGATTCTGTCATCCAATTCTTTATAATTTTTGGTTCGGTTAGCCTTTTTCATTAACTCGAGAAGTTCACCTCCTCCTTTCAGATCGAGTAATTGATATATTTTCGTGATGCCAGCGGCTTGCTTTTTGACACCACTTGTGACATTGCTGTTTAATTTATTTCCCATGATTTATCCTCGATTATTTACTTTATTTACACTGAAATAACATTTTACTTCAGTTACAATCAGCTGTCAAAATTTTCAACATGGCACCGTAAATAAACCCACTGCGCATGATCAGATCAATTAATGAGCCCATTTATGACTTTGCCATAGCAATTACGACGCCACTGGGCCCGCATTATCATATTTATTGATATTAAGAAAAGGCTTTCAGTACCGGGATCTATGTTAATCCAACACAATGTGTGAACAAAAAAATCAATAGGATCTGGAGGTTTATCAGTTAGCAACGGGCAATGACAACAGACCGTGGTCGAATGTAGTGTGTGTGTTATATCGCTGTCATTCTAAGTGGGACCGTGATAAGCACTTTTGGATAGATTTTATTTTAATTACTAGTGGAACAATATACTATAAATAATGGCCACTATAACATTCGGAGGCGGTCCCTGCTTAGCTGCCCGAGAGGAATTTGCTAATTTAAAAGATGGTACCCAGGTACCGGGGTAAGTAAATTAAAATCTAAAGGAAATTTGTATCATTATTGAACGATTTTTGAATCATCGAATTTGAATGTTATATTTAAATATGCGTGAACTCTCTAACCACATGCAAGATTGGTGTGCCTAAAGGTTGATGTACCACCCAACTCAGCAAGTCATTACATAACGAAAAGTATACGATAAAATTCGATCCAATATAAACATGCAAACAATTGTCTTTATCACTAACATAAGGCGGCTATCTTAAAAACGTTGTGACGCGACAGAGTATACCGGTAAACGGTCAAACGCCCCCCCCCCATTTTTGCAGGCTTGGCGAAAGCCCAGACGGC
>LQRL01174047.1:7163-21703 GCA_001703475.1 Hydroides elegans
GTTATTCAATGTTATCAACCGAATCATTACAACTTTTCAGTTTTTTTCTAAGTCAATGGTCGCTTTCTCAATATGTTTAAATAAAGATATACACAAAGAATCACATTCTCTTTGTTTCTTTTACGTGCTCAAAACTGTAGTTTCCTAAACCTAATTAACAATGTCAGTTACATCAAAGTAATTATGTAACCAGAAAACCTGGATTTCGTATGAAAAGAAAGTTGTATTCGGCATAAATATGTTGTGAGTAATCTATATGAAACGAGGGTCGTAGGTTATCAATTGTCAAAGAAAAAAAACCTTGAATAGTATAACTATTTTTAGAAATCAAAGGTCATCAACACATTTGCAAAGGGCATCACGCCAACTTTATATAAAATATATTTGATTATAAAATTTATTTTTTATTCATTTTTTTTTATTTTTTTGGATCCTCGTATACAAATATGATTCCTTTGTGTGCATATAATTTCGCGTAAATCAAAAAGTACCTGTTCATTATACATTTTTGATATAATATAGAGGTATGTCCAAGGATTTGAAATGTTCGAAAACGTTCAAAATACGTTCAAAATGTTCAAAATTGATATATAAAAGACATATAAGGAAAATGTATATTTCTGTGAAAATTCGGTCAAAGTTAAAATTTTATGCTCAAGTAATTTTGTAACTTAGTGTATGAAGGCGTTCAAAACGTTCGAATCAAACGTTCAAAAATGCAAGATACCCATTAATGTATAGATTGTAAATATCTAAATGAATTTCACATACATTTGACAGGTTTGATAACAGGTGGATTCGCAAGTCTTTCGGATGAGTCCTACTTTCTCAGGAATCCGGTTCAAAATGTTCAAAGGTTAAAAAGCATTAATTAAGATATATATTTTCAAAATAAAGGAACATTTCCGCGTAAGACATCCGTTATAATGCAACCAATCTCAAAAATATAAAAAATAATATGTATAAACTATAGTTTGAACCTTTGAACATTTTGAACGGATTTTGAACGTTTTCGAATATTTGGATTCCTTGGACATGAATGATATTATAAACATCTAAACAACATTTAAATGAAAAATACATAAACATATGGTAAAATTATATAATTTACCAGGAAAAATGTATTTAATGTTCAATTAACGTAAAAAAAATAATAATGCCAACGCCCTTGTCAATCTACAATGCATGTTTCACCAAAACGTTACACTAAAATGTGCTATTTCAATTAATAAAGTAACCATTTTTATGAAAGTTTCTTACTTATACTCGTAGTTAAAATGGCCCGAATTCATTCACGTTTCATTTACAGTGAATCCTTCAATGTCGATAATAATTCGTTTCAGCTAGTGCTCTCTAATATGAAATAGGGACGTACTCGGTTTTACTGTAAAAGATTGATTGAAACGTCACACTTTGAGAAAAAAAAGCTCATGTTAACTAAGACCTAATTTTGACTAATGATCATTTCAATATGTTATGTAAGTTGCATAGGCGCATATCATATGCATGGCTGGATAATAAATGAAATAAAGGAATCATCTGAGTCATTTGTAGGAACACACGATCCACATTTGAAGACATTATGCTGCGAATGTAGAAAAGGCACCGTCTGAGAAAAACAGAAATAATCCCCTTTGATGTGCATAATTGTTGTCTCGCCAAATGCGTCATATCTTGAAAACGTCATATGTCGAAGGTCTCCATTCAGAAATCTGTGAAGTCTGGCGATATAGTTTGTTTTAGGAATTACTCTACCCTTTCAGAATGGATTTCATTGAACTCGCTAGAAGAAATCGTTTTGAAATTCGCTCCACATCGCCTTTTTATAAGATGAAGTTTATATATAAGTAGGTCCTCCTATCAAGAATATTTCATGTTAAACAATACATATCAGCTATATATAAATTTTATTGTAGAGACTCTGTTCTGCCTATTTCTACCGTGGCGGGCATTTCTAACCCTATAATGGTTCTATTGTTTAGCATTTAGCATTTAACGTTTAAGGGTTTGCAATATATAAATTTAAACGTTAAGCGTTTAGCGCTTAACGTTTAGCGTTTAGTGTTAATTGTTACGTGCTTAGGACAGGTATATGTTCTTATATGTTTTGGTTTTGCATGAATGGGCATTGCCATTCTAGTGATTATGATAAACATTCATAATGATGGTTCTTTATATATTACTTTATATATTACTAACACATGTGGGTGGCTATTGTGATCTAGCGTTCAACGTTGAGTGTTTAACGTTAAGCGTTTATGTGGTTACGGTTTAGTGTTTAGCATATTTGAGTCTCTACCTGGTGTATTCACAGAGATCTAAATATATAACATTTTAAAAAATACATAAATTTGTTTATTGATATAAACTCCATGTAAATGTCAATCTTTAGTATTCACAGCCATCCATTCAGAGTTATGAACTTAATTTGTAAGACTTCAATCACTTAGGACAGTGCACTATGGATTAACAATAACTGGGGATTCTCTTAACTGATTGTGAATGAAAATTGGCCGTGTGCATTCTCTATTTGATCGACACACACGCTGTCCAATTACCCTATCGAACATGTCAAATATATCCTTTCAATGTCAATTGTATCTGAATAGGATTTGCTCAATAAGAGCTTCTTTTTGCATATCTAGTCAGTCTGGATATTTTACTCAAGCCTTGTTTATATAATTTATGCAATATTATGCCGTCAGTAGCGTTGTCTTACAATATTTGATCAGGTTAGGAACTGGATAAGTTTGAATAGCATTTAGAGAAGAAATATCTACTGTTTAACATGTAGCTTCTTTAGCAAATTAAACAAGTAATTGAATTATCCGGATTCATTACATATACAAATATGGTATTTTTCATTGCTATAGATAGCGGAATAATACATGTGCATTCATATCTATTATTCTTATCCTAAAGTATGGGTTCATAAGACACGAAATTGTCCCCGCAGGACAGTTCATAAATTGAACAGGATATCACAGGTTTAGCGACTGGACAAATCATGGATAATTTTCGGACCGCTCGACGACTTTCGAGTCGTCATTCTACACGTGACACCCAAGTGGAATTCCTTTGCTGGGGCTGCAACGAACACGGACAAGCAGCCGATGGGGCGTCAAAGAATGTGTCATCTGTCAATGGGGTATTGCGGGAATTTTCTGGCAAAACGCGAGAGACAACCATTAAATTAGCGGCATGCGGAAGCAGTCATACCATTGTCGTTACGTGTAAGTGGGGGAGGATCATAATTCATCTGAAAGGGTTCCATGGTTAAAGGTGTTATGTGAAAGTTTAATGTTTTGAGAAAATTGGTTCCAAACAAAAATACATATGGTATATCATGTGGCTATTTTTTTCGGGTTTTCTTCTACGTTTGATTTTGTCAGGTGACATCAGTCAGTAGTCATGTGATATATTTTTAATCGTAGAGCAAAAAAAATGACATAATTGGATTAATACCTTTATGCGGGGAATCCTTCATTTACGATCAGATATGTGTTTTTCGTAATGGGTAAATGGGATGTGATGTGAAAAGTGATGGCAAGGACATAAAATGGTCATGAATGGCCGCTTTCCTATCGAGTCTATGTCGTCAATAAGGGTTCATAATTGGCAGTAAATATTTACGATTTCACAATGCAAGATGAGTAATACATGAAGTGTTCCAACCAAATTCTTTATTCGATTTAGGGTAGACAATTTAAACAATATATGTTTTGAAATAATGCATATTTTCTATCGCAGTTTTTACACCTGAATCACTCGTATATCTGTATATCAGAGTAGATGTATAAAACACAAAGTGTCGAAAATCAAATAAAACTGTCAGATAGCCCTTCTTTAACTTGAGAGGCAAAAACCAAGAACTCATAAATAAAGTTGTGTTATCTATGATATCCGGTCAAAATGGCCACAGTCAAAATGAGTTTTGCCTGATTCTGCATAACTATTGCTTTGACACAAGCTCATATTCTAAGGGCTCGTTCACCCGCTCCTAAAAAAGCGCAAAACACATATTTTGCGCTTTTAACTTGAAGCCACATTCGTATAAAAACATAGTAGTTTATCCCTTCTGTTCACCCATAATTGTGCGCTTTTATTTCGGGTGAACGCGCCTTAAAGCGTTTTTTTTATATATTTTGTTGCAGATTCCAACTCAATTTACGTGTGGGGTAATGGACACTGTGGCCAGTAAGTTGTTTTGCTAATTGCATAAGTGGTTTTATTGTGATATCCCTGTTGTGTTGAGGAGGGAAGAGTGGTTGGTCATGCATATGGTCAAGTGTCATCATAATGTATATTGATGCTTAATGTTGCCATTAATCATATCATATTGTTTAAATGCAATAGTCTTATGCGACAGTATATGCATGTATAGTGAAACAATTCGAATAATTATTGGTAAGGCCAATACTTAATGTACTTCAGCGAAATACTCACTGGACGTTTAAGCGTCATGGGCGTATGCAGCAACGTTGTCAACGCCCGGCCGACACTGAACGTATGAATGACGTCCATTTGAAGTCGCGTAGTAAAAGGGAAAAGTAAAACAACGTATTTTGACGTAATGTCCAAATGCGTCCCTAACGTCGAATGCAAACGACCTTGCAAAAAATGTTAAGATCCATATGCCAGAACGATATATCATAAACTACTAATGGGGATTTATATGTTTGCATAATCGTTCGTTGCACAGCCGAACCGATACATAATTTCGCGATCGTGTCATCACTAAGGTTCATCCATGCCAAGCGGGTTAATATGTCAATTGAGGCTGAATTCTAGTGACCCTTTCGAAATCCATATTCAGATTGAAGTGCCCTAATCGTTTTGACACATTTTTTGTCAAATGATTGTTTAATTGTTACCACACAGACAGGATTTAATGTCTTTGTAACTAAGTGTTTGTTTTGTCGGAGTTAAAGGATAAACAAACATATGTATTGTACTACAAAAAATGTATTATCTGATTATTTGCAATGAATCTGCTTGAAGATACTCAAATTTCTAAGATGTATTGTTTTTAATTATTGGATTGATCCAGATTGTCAAAAGGGGAAACAGTCAGACACTGACTTAGTCTCAATAGATAAAGATTTCCCGGGGTCCAAAAAAGTCGAGTTTTTTTCTATGAGACCCGATAAGCTTTGATTTGCATTTCTTTATTCTATGTTATACAAGTTGCATATTAATTAGATACCGATTTGGCGTCCTTACCATGTCGCACAGAGTTATAACATTGATAGGACGAAATTTTAGTAATCCATATGCCATTTAAGTGACATTGAACGTAAACGTCACAACATTGGTACAACGTTGTTCATACGACCGCCATAAAGAATGACGCATGGAAAACGTTCGTATAGGTCCCATTTAAACGCCATTTACTTAACGTCGTACCGAGTGAGTCTTACCCTGTTAGAGGATTATTTTATTATTTAAGTATTACCAAAACTCATAACCAATAGTTTAATTTGGATACAAGCATCCACCATACCCTGCTCTCAAATAAGGTTTTCCTTATCATAATCAACATTTTTTACTTTTATGCAGATCAAAGAAAATAAAACATATTTTCAAATATGCATACATTTTATAGACGAGATCACATTTAAATAGGAATAATGATTTTTATTTTTAATACCGAAAGTTAAATAACTTTCCTTCTGAATTTCCAGACTTGGTATCGGTGATACAGACTCATACAGGGAGCCCAAAGAAATCCAACTGTATTCTCTGCAACCAGAGAATCCATCGATTCAAGGAGTGGCTTGCGGGGGCAAGCACACATTTGTTTGGCTAGCAAATGGACACATGTTTAGTTTCGGAAACAACTCCTACGGACAGCTGGGCTATGACCACAAAATGAAGAACTACAAAGAAAACCAAGTGGGTTTGTTGATAAATATGCATAGACTTCTATGATATCATTGTATCTAATTCGATTTTCGCATTTGTTTTATCAAATCCAGAAAACAATCTTTCAAATCCACGCCTACGCCTACGCTATACAGAGGATAATTGCACGTTTCAGTTTGTAGTGTTAGGTTGACCTATCTCAATGGTTATTGTGTCTGTATATGAGCACTTTGTCTCATTTATTTTAGATTTTCACAAAAAAAGTAATGGGTCCGGAAAGGCCGTCCTATTAATAGAAGTTTCCACTTTTATGTGTCCGATCCCAATGTTTCACTGTACTTGAAGGGCACCCTGCGACCTAACTTTTAGAAAGTGTTAAATTGAACATAAAACCAATCGATACATTGAAAATTGCAATAAGTACTCAAATTTAGAAGAGCAATTTTTACAAAAAGGTGTTCCAATTGTTGTAGCTAGCTGGTCTCATTTCGATTATCTAGACAGTTAGAATCAGGTGAGGAACACCTTTTATGAAAAGTGAAAATCCAAAAAGTTACATGTAATACCAATTTTTATTAACATTTCTATTAAAAACGCCCTGTTATATGTTTTTGATTAAAAATAAATCATCAGTTTTAATTGGATTGGTAAAAAAGGAACGTTATTCATAAAGCTGTTTCCTGAATTTTTGTAGTTAGATAGCAATTTTCGAAATGTTGTAGCTAGATAAATTTTGAAAAGTAACACCTTTTTTGAGGAACACCTCATGGGGTGCTCTCCTGTACTTGATTGAGTATGTTGTATCATTTCAATTTCTTATTAATATTTATTTATTTACCTTGTTTCGCAGGACACCCAACTTTATATGCCTTTCGGCATTTCCGGTAATGGATAATGCATAAAAGATAAATGATCGTATATTTAATTCATGCTTATTTGATCTGAATATTTATATGGTGAAATGTATAGACGTCATTGAGTAAAAACATTAGCTTTATAAATCCAGATTGTTACACTTAAGGAACCATCGGTTATAATTGGTTAATGACTTTTATCAACACAGTCCCGAACGTTCACAAGTGTATGAAAATAAGAACTTGTGAAAACAGTTTTTTTCCTTACATATTATGCCATTTCTGAGAAAATAACAGTTATAAGTAAAAACAAGTAAAATGTTTGTATTGATACGGCAATTCAATAAACTTGTTCTTTTCGAAAACAAAATCAATTCTCTTAGGCATTTAACAAATAAATGATAAAATAGATATTGTTGACGTAACACGTAATTAAAACCAATATACATGTATTCTATGAATCTTTACCATTTTATAGCAAACATAAGTGAACGCTAACATTTTTTTAATCAAAATAGTTGTTATATTATATAAAACTAAATTAAGGATCCCAGATTCTTTACTCAAAGGAAAAAAAGATAAATCAAGTATCCTATCATCAATATTTATATATAGAATAAAATCGGGCTTCAGCGTCCTGACAATATATGACTTTTTTATCAATTAATTAGAAGCGGCCACACCTGCTGCGAACCCTGACCCATCGATGCGTGGCGCAGGTGGCCTGTGGACAGAAACACACGGTGATGCTGTTCAAAGACGGATCCGTGGCCACGGTCGGGTAAGAGCGATCAGCTTAAGATCATTAGGATTTCACATTTAAATGTGTTAATGGTGTATTTAGACTCACCTAGGATCGCTATATATAGTAAAACAAATATTGCAGGATTAACTGTTTTCTTTGAATTTCGCAGGAGCGCAGAAAAAGCCACAAGCACGTGTACGTACCAAATTCATTAAAAGGCTATGAATACGCATATCTCCAGTGAGATTGATTTGACTCAATTTTATTTCAATTTCGAAGCGTCCGCAGATGAGTCTGGCCGCACCATACGGGTTACGTGAATTATATTGGTTTATAAATGAACCTTTGGAGGTATATGTCAGATGGCCGATATGTTTGTCACAATTATTTTTTTCGCAATATCTGGATCAATGTTAAGAATATACCGATTTTAATTTATAGTGGTTTGATGCGGAGATAGGTTGCTTATGGTTTTATATTTGAATGCCTGATTTTGAATGTATCGGGGGTTATATGGCATACTGCTTAATCCATGCAAAAAAGTTCTTTATTGAGCTAGTATTTTTATGCAAGGAGCATTTAAATTATCCTCTTGATGAATGGTTATTGTGATCCATGTGTGCTGTTAACGACACCTTTTGTGCATTGAAAATATCTCATAAATCAGTATCTTATCTTATATTGCCACTTATGAATAAATTAATGTTCTTAATGAATCACAAGAACGGAGTTTTTATAATTAATTACAATTGATGATAAAATTCAAGTGTCATTGATTATAACAATCACACAAAAGAACAATATCTTACACCTCAATTACTAATCATCAAAAGTGGGCGAAAAGTGGATAGATCGTGATTTTGAGTTCATCATCTTGGATGATATTGGCCTGATATCTACATGTATGTTTAGATAATCTTGCATCAATAATCGGAGCTGTCCATCTTTAATATAACAATCCGCCATAGGCATTTTTTTTGCAAAAAATAATATATCAGAATAGTACCTTTATGCTCGAAACCCATTAATACGTTTTGTTTAACTTATCAAATACCTTAAAAATTGTGTTTCTTTAGCAACGGTGCCCATGGTCAGATTGGTGACGACAGTAGATCAGAAGCTGTGACACCCAAGTTATTGGAAAACATGCCCGCTATAGTGCAAATTGCTGCAGGAGCATTTCATACACTTGCCATTGATGGTAGGCAAATATTTCGATTTTCATAACATATATGCCGTAATTAACCAGATTCATACATTTTAGGCTGATTTGCATTTGAAACTAATGAAAGGGTTATATATTTTTCAATAAAGTTTCCTCACCACAGAAGAGATATTTATCATTTGTATAAAAAGTGACTACATATATAATGTCTGATGCCCATTTCAGTGCTAGGCGAAGTTTGGAACTGGGGCATGGGCGAGGCGTGTGGCCGGAAGAAGAACGACGTCCTTGTACCTGAACGTCGTGATCTCCCTCGACCCAATGCGGTGCAAGTGGATGGAGGCCAGACGCACAGTGCCGTTCTCACCGGTAAAATACAAAATGTTATTTTTTGCTGATGTTTATCGTGCGTGCAGCCACATGTAGAGTTGTATGCGATTGCTTTAAAATTCAAAGAATGAATAGTAAATCAAGCTATATTGGATTTGCTATATATTCTTTGGAATTTGGTGCGATCGCAAAAATATCTGCAAGTGCATGTCCGCATCAGTCTGAGAGCTAAGTCACCAAAAGATATATAAACAAAAATCTAGGGAGCTGTAGTTCTAATTTGAATGGTGTTATTATTCATATTTATTTCATATTTAGTGTTATTGTTCATATTTAATTCATATTTATTTATCCTAGCAAATGGTAATTTATACACCTGGGGAAGTGGACCAGACGGGCAGCTCGGTCACGGAGAGAATACCACATTTTTGTCAAATCCACGACGACTTCAAAGTCAGCATTTAAGGAACCGCGTTGTCAGGGTGGCTTGCGGGGATGCATTTACAGCGGCACTTACAGGTACATGTATGAGTCTTATTCCATACACATGATTTCCATGATAGAGTCTATTTTATTTATGTATTTCTCCTTCTTTTTAACCAGATAAAACAGTTTATATGAGCCTCTATGTATATTGGACCCGCAAAAGAAAACAACTAATTATAAGATGTAGTAGATATAACGTATTGTGTTTATTTTGTTTTAATACAGAGGCGGGTGAACTCTTCATATGGGGTAGAGCCAGTCATGTGATATGTCAGGATAAGGGTCCAGGATTCCAAATATGGAGTCCACGGATGATTGACACGGGTGGGCGACCAATAAAAAGCATGCATTGTGGCGCGTGGCATGTGTGTGCAGTGACGGGTGTCACGGGTAAGTTATCTATATAGAACAATATTCTTTGATGCAATTATCTATGACAATTAAGTACCTCTCGATTTATATTTGAAACCATAGTGTAACGAAAATAAGAAATATTGGACGTTTTGGAGCGACCCGGATTTAGAGGAAGGCGTCAGAAACAGATGTGACCGTTCGCTCTAATATGCTGTATCAAAACAAATCAGCGCCCCGTCCGCTCTGATATCTTGTGTCATTCGCGCCTTAGGTTCAATATATTTATTGGATCCGCGCCTGTTTGGTTCGATTGGCAATAATACTCCATCTTACTGATGTGTGTTGTCCCTGTAATTATATTGAGCGCATGGGAAGAACTAATAGCTCCAACCAACCAAAATTTTGAAAGTGTCTAGACAATGTATTTACCAATTAATGCCAATATATTTTTAGAATGGAGAAAAGCTGATAACGCTTCAGACACCGAGGACACCTCGTTAATTATAGAACCCGAATATGAAACGGATTCCTTCGGAGAGTCGGACGAGGAAGAAATTCCGATAGAAAGACCAACTCTCTTTACGCGGGAAAAGACGGCCATTTCCCTTGCCGACTTCTATGCGCCGTCTCCATCGCCGACTGGCCCTGGTAACATTTATTATAAAAATAAACTGTTATGCCCACTTTGAGCTTATACAAATGTAAATGATTGGAATTGAACCCGAATTTTTAAATTAATTTTTGTATGAATAGGTTTTTTAGATATAAATATGAACTTCTTTCTGTTTCGAATTCGTTTTGATGATACCCTTTGGGTTGAAACTCGCATTATGCTTTCTTTGATTATGCTTTGAAATATGCCACTGCAGGATGTATTAATTCATTGTTTAAATATATAAATATGTTCGTTATTGATTACAGGTCTTTCACCAAGTCCTGATTCAATGATAGGCAAACGGAAGAACTATTATAAAGGACTGCCTCCGCCGAAAGGAGTTAAGCGAAGACATTCCAAACAAGATAAACAAGCGCCACCACCAACTAAACCACAACCAAAGGAAGATTACATCCAATCACGAATTCAATCACCTTCCCGTCGAGCATCACGTGATAGTAATATTGTTTCGAATGACGTTTTGGCGCGAAAATCATCACTTCAACGTGATGATGGATCAATACAAACAAGACAATTCACTTATACCGACTCTAGAAAGCAATCGCTGTCAAGTGATAAAGAGCCTAATGAACCAGGATCGAGACCACCCAGACAAGTGACTTTTGTAGAAGATTCTGGTGGGTTAGATCCCACATCAGTAGAAGAAGCAGATGAAAATATGTCACAAACTAGTTCGCAACGAATCGGTCCCGGGCTTCACCCGTCTGATAGGATGCGATCACCTCTTAAAATGAATAACAGCTCAGCGGTCGATTTATCGAAAGATGCCAATTTGGGTGCTAAACGAAGACTTTCTAGTCAGAATTCAAAGTTGTCATCAGATGATTTATTACAAGATGGTAATGAGCTCAATACTCTACATTTACCTGGTATATGCGGGAAAACAAATCTCAGTTCCTCACCCCACGCCCTGAGGCCGAATTCTATATTGAAATCGACCAAACCGAAAAATAAAATCAAAGAGGAACCCTCACTAACATCACATAGGAATTCTATACCATTCAAAGATACACGGGGCAGTTTACTTGGTAATCGCAGTGTTTCCTTTGCGCAAGCACCTCAATTAGTTCAGGACTCATCTAGAAAAATGCCAAAAATTGAGCGGGAACCATCTATGATTCGGCAATCACTAATCGAGTTTCCAAATTCAGCGGATCATGGCCCAAAATTTAGGAAAATTACTCAACCGTTGCGAATGGACACGATGTATAGACAATCGACTACAATCAAATCAAGAGATGGTCGGACCATCACTAGTTACGCGGCGACGCAAAATTTATCAGCACGAGAACCACCAAAATCAGTTCCGAAACCTCTGCTCATGAATACGATATTCGCCAAAGGATTGAACGAAATTCGGCATTCCAATCATTCACACCTTTTAAGTGGTTAGCACATTTGTGTTTTAATTCGGTATCTGGATAGTCATGTATTTATATTAACCCATGAAAAGCAAAATAATTATCTGTTATAAAAGATAATCCAGCACCGACATATTCTTTCGTATTGGGATTATGGGTTTCACTTCCACATTTTGCACATTAATAGTTGATTTGTACATTTAGTAACAAAATATATGATTTTGATGTTTAATTTAATGATCGATTGTGATTGCATCGGATACATTTGAACTCTTACAACACTTTTTTTTTCAGAAACTGCAAGACCACCTTATCAAAATATTGCTCATCACAACGAAACAAGCACTGCAAAGCAGCACAAGCGGCCTTCGACAGATCGCACGTCACAAGCAAGCAGGAATAAACCAAGCAGTAGGGTGAGTGGCCATAACTACTCTTATTAAATGACATTATTAACAGCAGATGCGGATCCAGAAAAATATTGAACTGAGGATATCGATGCTGTGAAATATAGCGAATGGGGGGCGTCTTCGCCTCTATATTCGCGCCTTAATAAAATTACTATTAATAAAGTGCTATAACCTTGCACCGTATATTTGAAGGGCAATGAATAAAATGGGTAAAATGGAAAACTGTACCCATAAAATAATACGGTGAATCAACGACCTTAGTAACGCTATTTTTTTATATGTCTATGAATGACTAAATTCTTTATAAAACTTATATATTTTACAATGCCTTATAAAAGTTATAAATAGATTGCTCATTACAAAATGAATATTCAACGCGCCGAAATGAATTGATATCCATATTCGCTTCCTGGAGGGTATTTCCGATTTGATTCGTCATAAAAGTGGATCGAGACAACCCAATAATGGCATTTCAAATGTAACATGAATGAAAAGTCAAGTTTATAAATCAAGTACATAATGGTAAACAGGTTTTACGCTATTCAATGGCATTTATAGTTATTATGGCCTATCACGACACTGTTAAGCATACCGTTAATTGTGATAATTCGTAGTCATAATTTTAGGACTCAATAAGTGTGAAACCCATAAACATTGGCATATAATTCAATTATAACGAGGCCATTTATTTACGATGTTCCCATGGAAGTGACCTCACATAGACTCTACGTAAAGAGGGAGCACGATTGTTTTAATTGCCTTCACAATGGCGTAGAAATCTCTAAAATAGGCCTTCTATCGAACATATTAAACATTATTACCAAAAAATATTTGATATAGGAATGTGTAGGAAATACAGGGCAGTACGCTGGGGGTAAAAACTCGAATGCTGGACCCTCGGGCACGGGTTGGGACGGATCCTTCGAAATCGAAAACTTCTCCATCTACGTATATGTACACATGTCAATGCCACAGGCTATAACGGTATCAAGATCATATTCATGTTTATTTTCTAGAGATCCTTGGGAGCAGTGTCCACAGAAAATCTCCCTTCATCTCCAGACAAATGGCCTCTGGATGACCTTTACAAATCCATATCAGAGGGCAACAGTCCCAATGCGACCGCCTACAAACCGAGGTCTCTGGATCACATGAGTAAACTCCATGGCAACCGCGGTATAAGCAGTAGACATTCCCTTAGCAACCAGACGCGATTGAGATCTCAGAAACAGCAACTGTGGATGAGTAGAGGACAACAAGCGTCATTTGTTTGATGTGGTGTATTTTGGGGATTTTTTATATACACATTCAAATTAAATTTGAATTTCATTCTGGGTAAAATGTGTTACGAGATGATTAACTGTAAAGATTCTATGTTTTGGTTGTCAGTCACATACACATTTACTGAGTTATACTCAACATAAAAATTATTAATTTTCACCAAGTAGAGTAAATAATTCTAATTTGATCTAAAATTAGCTATAAATCGACAAGCTTATACAAAAATATGCACCAAAAATATGATCCGTCACTTATTTCGATGAAAGATTTTACTCTTTTTTTGAACTTGGAATTCCTTGAACTCGAAACACCTGTAAATTAAAACAATTTGTACTCATATCGGCTTATTCGAAATTCACGCGTTTATACTAAGTTTTCGTTGTGAATGAAGCACGGAAAAAAGTTTCAAAGTTAAATTTTATTGAAAAATAGTTCAGGTATGTAGCATAAATTTATTTTATTCAAAATCTATGTCACTTCAAAAATATGTCTCAGAATACTGCATCTATTGAGCTGATATATGCAAAATAAAGCACATTAGATAAGATATAGCACTTTTATATGTTTTGATATTAAAAAATACCATACATTACTAAATATCACAATCTCAATATCTAACGAGAGATAAACACAACAATTGGAGCCAGACAAGCAGTGGCTAAACAAAAATAGTTTGATAAAGAATCGGGGATCAATCAACAAAAATAAACATGAAAATGGTTTGCAAAAAAATATTAACACGATTTATTGGATCAGTCTTACAAAAATAGTTATATAATCATGTCAAAAATAAAGGAATATAGGGAAAATAAGGTAGCTTAGACTAAAGCACTTCTAGGATTCAACCAATCCACAATAATGCTTTTTGCTTCATTTAATGTAGACTTACTAAATATAAAAACAAACGGTGAAACTATTTAATCCAGGGATTTTGTACACACATGCTGAACGATATTTATACATTTAACGTAAACAAATATCTTATGACTGACCATTGCGATTGATAAGAAGTT